>JAOTRH010078379.1:0-17371 GCA_034768845.1 Heliamphora exappendiculata
AGTCTCTAATGAAATAATGAAATTTCCATACATATATAAACATTATATATATATATATATATATATATATATATTTACTATTATAATGAGAACCC
Organism: Heliamphora exappendiculata; assembly: GCA_034768845.1. Lineage (NCBI taxonomy): Eukaryota > Viridiplantae > Streptophyta > Magnoliopsida > Ericales > Sarraceniaceae > Heliamphora > Heliamphora exappendiculata. The sequence continues at coordinate 96 of JAOTRH010078379.1, forward strand.
AAAATTTGACAATTACAAACTTTTGAAGCCCCGTCACATTTTTCATTTTGATTTTTACCCACAAGTTTTTCTCTTCTCCATTTCTAACTAAAATGCTAAACATGTAAATTCACTAAAATAACAACCCACTTTCTACCTCAAAACACATGTTCCCACTAAAAGAAAACTATTAATTTTAAATTCAAAACAATTTGTCCACTTTGTTGTATACAATGATTTTTTCTCATACTTTTCTTCTTTTCCTATCTCTCTCTCTCACTTTTTTTCTTCTTTCTTTATTTTTTTCACGTTTACTTTCATCTCTCTCTAATTCTTTTTCTACTTTTTTGCACCCTCAGTTCTACTTTTACAGGTTTATTTTCATTTCTCTCATTCTTTTTCTTCTTTCTTTTTGGTATACAATTTCTCTCATCCTTTTTCTTTCGTTAGTACTGTTAATGATTTAGGTATTCCTGTTTTTCCTCATTGATAATTGTATGTTTATGTTGATGTGTCTCATTTTTTTTTCCTTTTTTTTTTCTATTAAAGAAAACCAAAGCATTTTACAAAATTTTCAAATGAAAGCAAACTCTTTTTTTTTCAATTCCCATATGGGAAAGAGCGTTTTTCTAAAAAAAATTGAAAGTAAATTTTATTTTGAAAGAAAAGACACTTACCATTTATTTTAAAAGTAAAGACAGTTACCATTTATTCTGAACTGACAGTCATTTTTTTTTACTTAAAATTATTATATATGGATTATTAGTATAAAAAAAATTGTATTAGTATAAAAAAATTATTTATTAAATTAAATTTTATGATATCAAAGAAATATATACAAATTTTATATATTTTAAATGAGTTTGATTTGTACACACATCATGTGTGTGATTCAGCCGCTAGTATAAAATAAAAGAAAGAGATGGCCCCATCACCTTGGAATGGACTTGTCATGGATAATTATTTAAACATGTAACAGCATCAGCAACAGACTGGCTAAATGTGACGTTTAGCTGTTTTGACGAGTTGGTCATTCCAAAAGCAATGGTCCAGCAGACTCAATTGGCACTCGCCCCTTTAGTTTCATGTATAGTAATTTTGGCTAATTACTGTTCACTCGTTATGTATATTAATATAATTTTTTATACATAACTGTTCTCCATCGCACGAACCTGTTTTCCCGCTACTTCTTCTTCTGTTCAGTGAGTGTTGCACGCCTCTTCTCTATGTGGCTTCCGTTGTCTCACGCTCTCTTGCTCAAAGAATTGTTAGATCACTTTTTTTTGTCAGTTATGAACTCTATTTTTTCCCAACTGTGTTTGATTTTGATTTCAAAAGCTACGGCTTCTTTCCTCGTTTGAGATCATGGTGTATTTAGAACTAATCGCTTGCTTGATAAGTAATGGAATTTGCTTCTTGTTTTTTAGAATTTGCTTTTTGTTTTGTTCTGCATTACTGAGAGGTTAAGAACCACCGGCTCTGGGCATAATTTTTACGGTTGATAATCCAGAAATCTCTGCAAAGCCTGTACAATTTACTAAAGTTGCTCATATTGTGTGGAAAGGCCTGGATGAAGCTTTTATTTTGGTACCCAATTGCTCATCCTGGTTATGCGTCTTTGGGTTGCATAGTGTCCCAAGTGGAATTTGCTTTTTGCAGCTAATATATAAATACACACACAAACACAATAATTTCTTGATTTGGAGAGTAGGATGATAGCTTCTTTTCAATTTCCTCGCGTGATTTTATCCTTAGGTGGTTGGAAGTATTAAAAAAATAATGAACTTTTAAGAATAAATCATAGTGAACACATTTGGGGAAAAAGAATTAACTTTTTTGGTTTTTACTTTCTTGATTACAACATGCTTGATAAAATTCTTGAATAATGCCCATTTTTTCACAAGCTGCATTATCTTCTATGACAATGGAGAGAAAGTTAATTTTGTGCAGCAATTAGTTGAAGAATAAAATTATTAGTAATATCCACACCTACAATGACATAGTTGTCAGGGTTATATACTAAGAAATCATGAATTTTGTTAGTTTTAGTATTTTATTTTATTCTTTTATAAAATTATTTTCTATTTTATGATAATCTTAATGAGCAATATATGCGATATCATTTTTTTTAATATTATGTATTGATATTTTTTATTCTGTATAGTATTTAATCTTGTGTATAGAGTACGGTTTGTACACAGAAGACCAAATTATAAGTTTTTGTAAATATAAGTTTACAATTCACAGTTTAGATAGAATTGGACAAAACATCGGTACGACTGCAATGCAGAGTTTTAGTAGACATGTATTGGTTACGGAAAACAGATAATAGTGTTGTCTATTATTTCAACTCTCTGTACTAGTACACTTTGTATATTGAACTGTACCATATTAGGGTAATTAATTTTATACTGATTATATAAATTAATTCACACTCAAGATTATTATGAGTGCTTATACTTTTAATTATGAAATAATTATTATTTACGTATATTTAGTATTCGATATTTTGATTCATTAGAGAGCGCGATCTTTTATGGGTCAATATTCTCGGTGAGTTGGATAGCGGCATTAAATAAATGACGAATATTAATTATTGATGGAATTCACGTCTCGATTGTTCGGGATTGACAATACCCCATTAAATAAGCTTATAAGTTTTGACCAAGTCAAACCCTACATGTATATTTAATTATCTGGTCGTCAAATAAGTTACGCAGAATGGCTTAAAGAGTTTTAAGAAATCGATTAAATTAAATTGTTAATAATTAAATTTAATTGGCGGGTATTGAAAATCTTAACGTGAGGAGAAGAGTTAAGCATTTAATAACAGGAGCTTGAATAATCGATTTTGAGAATGTGGCTGGGAGTGCAATTACAATTATTTAGTGGTATGAATTGTAGTTTATGCTTTTATAAAATTATCTCAGGAGCAGGCGAGTTTTCATAATTATATTAGAAGCTCAAGTCATATTTACTCCACTAGTCCCTGCTGTAGCCATTTATATATACAGTGATGCTAACCCTAGCTTAGAATGACATTCATTATTGAATTAAGATTTCCACGTGAAACCTAAGTGGCTAGATTAGCAAGTTTAAGATCACGATAGATCGTAGCCCACTCTACGTTGGTGACTTGCATCCAAGAATACGGTGAAAAGCTTGATTGTGGCTTCAACTCGAAGGATTCACATTCGTAGTTGTTGCAGTAACTAAAATAATTCTACCAAATTTTGAAATGTATAATCTCGAATCTAACTTTGGGAGTACGGGTTTTATTTTGATCGTTCGATATCAAAAAATTTTAAACTAGAGCCTGTTCCGGTGATTGCCTGTCTAGTATTTTTTTATTGAAAAAATCGTATTCAAATAAATAATCTTTGACAGTTTGCCTCCAACAATTGGTATCAGAACCGTTTTGATTAATGAATATGGTTTAATTGAGGGATCAGGTAGTTTTAGAACTGTGCTAACTTTATTTTGCAGGTGTTCTAATCCTGATTTTATGATCATCGTTATATTCATATTTGATTGAATGGTTTGAATGGTGATTTAATTATTTTTTTCAATCACGAGAGTTAATTGTGATAGTTTAGACATTTTAGATCGATTGTGAGCCTTCGGAACATAGGTTTCAATATAAAAGCTTTATTTGTTCTTTACATATTGTTCGATATATGTAAGAACATGTTTGAATACATGAAGAACAAGCACCGGCGGCACCGGCGGTGGTTTCAGGTATTTCGGGTCACGGATCGTGGTGATTTTTTCATGAATTTTGTGACAGATTTTTCAGCAAGTTTTCTGCACTTTTTATTCTTAAAAAAGCATCAAAATAGTTTCGAAAAATACAAAAAGGGCATAAAACAGCCCCATCGGCGGTTCGAGCCTTTTTCGGAGATTTTTTGAGGTGTTTTCAAAAAAAATTTTGAGCAGATTTTAGGCATACAGCAGTAAAATATGCCTGAATAACAGTCTAAAAGGTTGTGAAAAACAGCTGCTAAAAGCGTCACAAAAAACAGCGGTAGCGGTGGCAAGCAGCAGCAGCGGCAGGGGACTATTTTCGGGAGCTGTTTTAATGCTTTTTTGGGACTATTTTTGTGGTATTTTTAAGGCATTATATGGCTGTATATTAGCGCTAAAAATAGTAGGAAATAGGAGCTAAAAAAATAGCATATTTCGTGAGCTATTTTTTAGAAAAAAAACTAGGGCGAAAACGGACGTCGGATGAGGTGGCAAAAGCAGCGCAAAGGCGCCACCAAAGGAGGCCGGCAGTGGCTGGTGACTGGGCTGTTATGGCTCGTTGTTTTGGTGGTTTTGGGACACGGGTGGCGTTGTACTATTATAACACTGCGTTATGAAGATTCCTGACAGGTTTCGGATGCCGGGAAGCTAATTCTGATGGGATTCAATTATTTAAAGCTTATGGTTTAATAGGAGGAAGAAACTCGATAGAGTTTCAATTTGATTATAAAATCGGAACATATATATCTTGCATTTATATTATTTAACTACGTGAATGATATATATTGTTATTTTATATTTCCTGTTTATTTTAATTAGTTCAGGAAAATTCGATTTTAATTAATTTTTGTAACAGAAAAATAAAATAAAATTTTATTTAATTAAAATTAATTTTTAAATTTTTTTTAGATATTTTATTTTGTTACAAAATAACACGTTTAAGATAATTTTTTTTAAATCGGATATCTTGGAAAAATGTAAAAATTAATTCTGAATTTTGAATAAATTAAAAAAAATAGTTTAATTTTAATAAATTATTATGTTTTAGAAAAATGTGTAACTTAAAAAATAAAATAAAATTTTTAAATAAATAAGAATTTTAGAATATGTTATGCAATAAAACACGAAAAGATGGTTTGAGAAAATTAAAATTTTTAGATCGTGTGGTTTTTTAAAATTAATAAATTTATTTTAATTAAACAGTTTTTGTAACCCTAAAAAATATTTTAAAAAATTAAGTGAAAGATAAAATTTATTTACAGATAAATTTCATAGTCTCCATCACTAGTTCGTAGGTAATGTAATTAATTTTGCGTGTTAGCAGTAAGGCATTCCTCCCCATCAGATAGAATTAATTGCGGTATCGCCGGTCGAACCTCCTTTATGAATAATTCTGGATAATCGTTAGTGTTGATCACTTCTCCAGTTGAAGGATTCAGTGCGAACCGATTAATTCGGGATTAGAAGGTGATTAACACTTAACTGTAAATAATAGTATCATCTCCATCTGAGTCACTGCTATTATTTACTGGACCGAAGTTACGTCAACTATTTAATATTAGTTGGCACGATTTGTTGCCAAGATAGTAAAATTAATAGGAATTGGCCTGTCTGGACACACAATAGATAGTAGACATCCTCCCATCGAGACATATTATTCACAGGGTACCAAGCTGCTGGCGAGTTTTTTTTTTAAATGGCAGAAGAAACCAATTTAAAATAAAATTTAAGGTTTTTGCTCGTCATAATTAATGATTTTTAATTATGTGATTCTCAAGATTAAAATGGCTTTCAATCCACTCGCGACCATATTCAAAGAAAACAAACTAACGGGACCAAACTATGTAGATTGAATTTTTTTTTTTTGGATATTGTCTTAACTACCGAGGACTATAAATTTGTATTAACTGAGATTTATCCACCAGTACCTGATGAGGGGGCGACTAAACGGAAAATTCAGACTTATCAAAAGTGGTAGAAAACTAATAAGATGGCTCGCTGTTACATTTTGGCTCTATGTCAAATGTATTGCAGCATCAGTATCAGTATCAGTCAATACCCAGTGCCTATGACATGATTATGAACCTCAAAGAAATGTTTGGGGCTCAAAATCATGCTGCAGGCAGGTGGCCATGAAATCTATAATGAATACAAGCATGGTTGAAGGCACCCCAGTTAAGGATCATGTTCTGAAGATGATTAGTCTTTTGAATGAACTGCAGATCCTAGGAGCTGAGATTGATGGAAAAACCCATATCGATATCATACTCCAGTCGCTGCCTGATAGCTTTAAGAAGTTCTACTTGAGCTATTCGATGAATAAGCTTAGTTTTTCATTGGCAGAACTTTTTAAAGAACTTCAAGCAGCTGAGGGTGTTCTTAGGAAGCCAAGTAGTGTGCATATGATTGAAAAAGATTCTTCCTCTAAGCCGAAAGGTAAGAAGAAGAAAAAAGTTCAGAAATAGGGAGGCACATGTCCAAAAGTAGCTAAGGGGCCAAAAGCTAGTGTGAAGAAGCTGAGAGGCAAGTGCTATCACTGTAACCAGTTGGAGCATTAGAAAAAGCTGTGTTCAATTTTTCTCAGTAAGCAGAACAATAAAGGTAATTTCTGTTCACTAGTGGTTGAAACATGTTTAGCGGTATTATCTACCGATACCTAGTGTGTAGATACAAGAGTCACTAATCATGTCTGTAATTTTTTGCAGGGGTACTAGGAAATCAGGTGGCTCAATTATGGAGAAATTTACCTACATATGGGCAATAATACCATGGTGGTAGCAGTTGTAATAGGAGATGTCACTCTTAGTTTTAGTAGAAATAAGGTTTTACTTTTAAAAGATTATCTTTATGTACCTTCTATACTGCAACTAACTGAATTGAATAAGACATCTAATTTACCATATAAGATAAAGGATCATTCTTTAATGAACCAAACGTTTCTTTAGTACTTACGTAAAAGATTGTCTTTATGTACCTTCTATTAGAAGGAATTTAATTTTGGTTTCTAATTTAGTAAAGAATAAATATTTTGTTCATTTTAATGACTCTGTGGTTATTAAGAAAAATAAACGTTTTATTTATTCTGGTACATTGGTGGATGATCTATATGTTATATCTCCTATATCTCATATACTATAACTAATTGAATTGAATAACACATCTAATTTATCATATAAGAGATATGATCATTCGTTAATAAATCAAACATTTTTTGGCACTTACGCTTGTGTTATATTAATCTAAAAAAGATAAATAGAATAGTGGAAGATGGACATTTGAGTTCATTAAAAGTGGAGGTACTTTCAGTTTACGAGCCCTGCTTAGAGGGTAAAATTACCAAGAGGCCATTTTCGGTCAAAGGCTATAGGGCTAAAGAACCGTTGGAACTGATTCACTCTTATGTGTGTGGTCCTATGACTATCCAAGCTAGAGGTACCTTTGAGTACTTCGTTAGTTTCATTGATGACTACTCATGGTATGAATACATTTACCTGATACATTGTAAGTCTGAATGCGTTGAAAATTTTTAAAAAAATTAAGGCGGAGGTAGAGAAGCGTCTGGGTAAAAGTATCAAATTACTACGATCCGACCGTAGTGGCGAGTACCTTTTTGGAGAGTTTAGGGACTACTTATCGTCAGAAGGGATTATATCCCAATTGACTGCACTGGTACTCCACAGTAGAATGGTACTGTAGCAGAAAGAATGAATATGATTGTTATGGAGATGGTAAGGTCGATAATGAGTTATTCGAAATTACCCGATTTATTTTGGAAACTTGCACTAGAGACAACGGCTTAAATTTTGAACTTGGTACCTTATAAGTCAGTACCTTATACTTCCACAAAATTGTGGACTAGGCGCAAACCTAGTCTGAGATATATTCGAATTTGGGGGTGTTTAGCACATGTTTTGAAAGGAAACGCGGGTAAGTTAGAACCGAAGATAAAAATCTGTTTATTTGTTGGGTATTCCAAGAGAACGAAATGTGGTTTATTTTATAATCTTAAGGATCAGAAGGTCATTGTTAGTATCAGGGTTGTATACTAAAAATCATAGATTCATTTTTGGTTTTAATATTTAATTTTATTTTAATAAAATTATTATTTTTATTTTATAAAAATCTTAATGAACAATGTATGCAATATCATTTCTTTAATATTATGTATGGTTATTTTTTATTCTATACGGTATTTAATTTGGTGTGTAGAGTACGATTTGCACATAGAAGATTAGATTATAGTTTCTTACAAAATATAAGTTTGTTTCATAGTTTAGATAGAAATGAACAAACCATCTATACCATTGTAGCACAGAGTTTTAGTAAGCTTATCTTGGTTACGGGAAACAAACAATCGCGTTGTCTATTATTCCGACTCGCTGTGCTAGTACACTTTGTGTGTATTGAACATGACCACATTAGGATAACTAATTTTATACTTATTAGATAAATTAATTCACACCCCAAGGTTATTATGAGTGCTTATGCTCTTAATCCCGAAATAATAATTATTTGTGTACATTTAATATTCGTTGTTTTGATTTATTAGATGGTGCGATCTTTTATGGTCTATAGTCTCGGTTAGTTGGATAGCGGTATTAATTATATGGTGAATATTAAGTATTGACGGAATCTATGTCCCGATTATTTAGGATTGACGATACCCGTTTAAGCAAGCTTATAAGTTTTGACCGGACCAAACTCTGTAGGTGGATTTGATTATCGAGCGGTCAAATAAGTTAAACGAAAGGGCTAAAGAAATTTTAAAGATGTCGATTCAATTAAATTATCAGTAATTAAATTTAATTGGTAGGTATCAAGAATCTTAACGTGGGGAGACGAGCTAAGCATTTAATAACAGGAGCTCAATACAAATTGGTGTTGAGACTATGGCTAAGAGTTTAGTTACAGTTTTTTAGTGGTGTGAACTGTAATTTAGTGTTCTATGAAAATTACAGAAACCGCTGCAAGATTTTCATAATTATAAAAACCGCTGAGAAGTTTGCATATTTGCGAAAATCGATGGATGGGTATCTAGGTTACACTAGAAGTCTATGTCATAATTACTCCACAGGTCCCTGCTGTAGCCCTATAAATATGCGAGTAGGCTGAACCAAAATCATAAGTTGTCTTTCAAGACTAAAGTTGTCCAAGTTCTGCCGGTTTTAATTCTCGGCGGTTCGTAGCCCACACTACGTTCGGGAATCGAATTGGAAATACAGTGGAAGCTCTGACGGGAGCTTCAACTCAGGAAATCAAAATTCATAGTTAAGGAATTGATCAAAAGGTATTCATTTGAATTAACTATGGTGGCACGAGTTTGTTTTTGATCATTTGACATAAAAAAGTTCTTATCTGGAGCCTGTTTCGGCGATTACCATCTAGTTTTTATTTTTCAAAAAATTATTTACAAATCAATGATCTTGGCTTGCTTCTAACAATTGGTATAAGAGCCGTTCTGTTTTTATTTATGGTTGATCGAGGGGCCGGGTAGATTTAGAACTATGCTAACTTTATTTTATTGGCGTTCTAATCTCGATTTTATGATCATTATTATATTCACGTTTGATTGAATGGTTTGAATGATGATTTGATTTATTTTTTAATCACGAGGGTTGATCGAGCTTTTTTAGTTCGAATGTGAGCTTTCGAAACATAGGTTTTCAATGTAAAGGCTTTCATTCGTTTTTAAATATTATTTAGAATATTTAAGAATACGTTTGAATATCCAAGAACACGAAGAACAGGCGACGGCATAACAGGCAGCACTGACGGTGTTTTCGGGTGTTTTGGGCCACAAATCGTGCTAGTTTTTCAATGATTTTGAAATAGGTTTATTCGGTAATTTTTTTGCAGAATTTTTGTATTAAAAAACAACAACAAAACAATCCAAAAACCAGAAAAAATAGCACCGACGACGATTTTCGGCGACGATTTGGGCTGTTTGTTGATAGTTTTTGCAATGTTTTTTAAGGCTGATTTTGAGCAGTTTTTAGACATAAAATAGCAGTAAAAGTGCTAGAAGAAATAGTCCAAAAACACTGAAAAATTAGGGGCTAAACAGGCGGCAAAATAGGCAGCAGTTTTCAGCAGTTTCCAGTGGCAGCACCGACCTGTTTGGGACTGTTATTGAGGCTTGTTCAGGACTGTTTTCGAGGCATTCTTCGAGACAATATCTTGCTGGATATCAGTGCTAAAAACAGAAAAAAAGGGAACCCAAACCACCATGGAAAAATCCCAAACAGGAGGTGGCAAGGAGATAGCAGTGCAGGCTGTGCAACAGGCTATTTTCGGCTGCCATCGAAACCTATTTTTTGAGCTATTTTTGTAACAACCCGAGTTTTTGAGTTTTTTCTTCAATAACATTTAACAAATAATAATAAATAAAAATTAATCATTTTGTTGTGGAGTATATAATTCATGAAATTTATTATAATAATAAACCTAAGTGAGTTTGATTTAAGTTAAGCTAAAAATTTTAGTTTAAATAATAAGATTATAATAAGTTTTAGGATTAATTGATTTTTAGTCCTATTTTTCAAGTATGTAAGAATTTTAGTCCCACTTGTTTATTTGTATTGGACTTAGTCATTTTTTCAAATTTTAGTATTTTTGGGTTCAATATGCCCTTTATCAACAGGAGCCTCATTTTCATTTTTAATTCATTGATTATAGGATGCATTGTTTTATATGAAAACCAGTGCTGTGTATAGCATCTAATACCCTTGAGTATAGTTTGCACTCAAATCACAGGATAATATTTCCTTATGTCTTTGTTTACATTCCCCTTGAATGTGTTTGCACACATTCATTAAAACTTGTTCCTCTTCATCAAAATTCGGATGAGGCAAACGAATTAGTTGGAAATTCATAATTAACTAATTTTTTTGCCTTCGAATAGGTTTTAAATTATTTTTCAATTTGTTCATTGCAATTTCGCTGTGATCAAAATATCCTTCAAGTTTACAATTCAAAGCCTCTCTAAATTTTTACTGGTATGTATATGTTGTTAGATTAGATTGTTTTAATTTTTTATTATTTTTTTCAAAATGCAAAAATGTTCACTGTTTCAACAATTTTATTTTGATTTGTGGATATGAAAGCAGTTTTTCTCGAATGATTCATTCTCCATGTTTTGAAAGCTGTTCATATTTGTTCATTTTTTGTAACGTATTATGTTATTGTGGATTCATGTATTAAATGTAGTTCACAAATCTTTGGGTTTATGTTGAACTTTTTATTTTTTAATTTTTTTGTTCATAATTAAATGACTAAATCTCGTGGCGGTTTTGGGGAAGCATTAATGAAATATTTACAAAAACACATTCTGTAATATTTATAAGTTGAAACAGGAGTATATTTTTTAAAATACATACATAATTGGTATATTTATCAGTTAAACAGAAAGTGACATTTCAGTTTTGGACAACAAATGATACATTTATCAGTTGTTCCAACAGTTTAATTTTTAGAATACATATTCAATCGATACAGTTATCAGTTCACATAACAGTGCACTTTCCTAAGTTTGTATTATGTTGATACATTTATCAGTTGTTTTAGCAGCGCAATTTTCAGAATACATATTCAACTGATATATTTATCAGTTCAAATAACAATGTACTTTTTATCTGTATTCTACTGATAGATTTATTAGTTGTACAAAAAGTGATACATTGAAACAAAGTGCAACTTTTAGAATACATCTTATGATTTAATGTTATATTTTTGCGACGTCGATGATGAAGACGACGGCAGCGGAGGAAGAAGACGGTAATAGAGTTAGGGTTGTGGTGATTATGGTGCAAAATTTTAGAGAGAGGTTTTTGGAGAGATTTGGGAGAAATTTATGGAAAATTTTTTTTGATTCTCGCTCAGGAATGGATTTGGTCAAATTTTTTTCTAAAGATATGATTTAAGGATATTTTTAAAAATTAAAATTAAGACATGACTAATTCTAATAAAAAAGATTGAGTGGGACTAAAACTAATTTTATTACAAAAAAGAGGACCTAATCCTAAATTTTCCTAAATTTGATGCTTAAGTTAAGTTTAAGTTAAAAAAATAATGATAATAATAATAATAATAATAAATAATTTAATAGTATAATAACTTTTTTTTAGAAGGTAATAATCTCTTTAGGAAAAAAATATCATTTAGAAGATAATAGTTTTATTTTTGGAAAGCAAAAGAATTTAAAAAAATAAATAAATAAAATAAGTATATTTATATATATATAGAATCTTTATCTATCTATCTATCTCTCTCTATATATATATACACACATATAACCATTAGGGTTTTTTTGTGCCTAATTATATATCCTGGAGCTGCATTAGTGGTTTAGAAAAAATTCCAAGAATAGTGCGTCGCTGGGAGTGTTTGGGATGGAAAAATTAGCCTGCGTTTACCAGAACTCATTTTCTAAATCAACTTGCTTGTTTGGAATTCTTTGCTGTAGTAGGATTCCTTTTAAAAAAATCACAGCCAACCAAGTATAGCCGAAACAGCCTCTTTGCTAAAAAATTACGCCGCTGTTTGCCTACTGCGCCACTACTTGTGCCAGCTTTTGGTGTTTGCTTTAAAAAAAAAAAAAAAACAGTGTTGGGATAGCCGTAGCCTGCTTGCTGGCGCTGCTTCAAAACTGCTGGTTTTTGCTTTGGAAAACAGTGCGCTGATTGATCCGAAACAGTTTGAAAACAACGCCACTATTTGCAAAAGCCACTGCAGCGTGCAAACCGGTGCTTGTTATTGTTTGGACGCTACTGTTTGTGCCAGTGGATTGATGCTGCACTACTATTAGAGGAAAAATAGCTAAGATCATTGTTTTTGTAAACGATTTTTGATAAAAAATTAATTAGATGGGCAAACGCCGAAACGGGCTCTAAATAAAACTTTTGACGTCGAACGATCAAAATAAAATCCGTGCAACCAAAGTTAATTTAGAAGAATAACTTTTGTCGATTGATTCTTCAATTATGATTTGATTTCGAGTTGAAACTCCTGTCAGATCTTCTACTGTATTCCCTTACGCGATTCTCAAACGTTGTGTGGGTTACGGACTATCGAGAACTCGTACTGGCCGAACCCCAATATATTTTATCATGAAAGACAAAATATTATCTATCTGATATAGGATATATGATCTATCAATCTCAAACTGGTTCAGTCTACTTGCGTATATATAGAGTTACAATAGGGACATGGGGAGTAATTATGAGTAAAACTTCCAGTTGAACATAGATACTTACTAGCGATTTCTGTAATTATGGAAAGACGCAGCGGTTTCTGTAATTTTCATAAAACACTGAATTACAGTTAACACTACGAAAGAACTATAATTGCACACTGACTCATAATCTCAAGACCTTCTTGCATTAAGCTCATATTATTAAATGCTTACCATTTCACCCCACATTAAAATTCTCAATACCCGCCAATTAAATTTAATTACTGATAATTTAATTTAATCGGTATCTTGATAATCCTTAAGCCCTTCTGCTTAACTTATTTGACCACCATATAATTAAATCCACCTGCAGGGTTTGGTCTGGTAAAAACTTATAAGCATCCTTAAGGGGGTAACGTCAATCCCGATCTTTCGGGACATGAATTCTGTCAATAATTAATATTTTCTATATAAATAATACTGCCATCCAACTCACAAAAAATATAGACCCATATAAGATTGCACCCTCTAATGAATCAAAATAACGAATATTAAATGTATGCAAATCAATAATTATTTTAGGATTAAGAGGATAAGCACTACTCATAATAAGCTTAGGGTGTGAATTAATTTATATAGTCAGCATAAAATTAATTACCCCAAATGTCCCGTTCAATACGCACAAAATGTACTGGCACAGAGAGTCGGAACAATAGACGACGCTATTATCTGTTTCTCGTAACCAAGGCAGGCCTTCTAAAATTATGTACCACAGCCGTACCGATAGTAAGTCCATTTCCATTTAAACTGTAAACATAATACTTATATTCTGTAAGAACCTAAAATCTAGTGTTCTGTGTGTAATCCGTACTATACACACCAGATTAAAAACTATATAGAATATTGGACATCCATGGATAATAAAGAAATGATATGCATACATTGCTAATAAAGATTCTCATAAAATAGAAAATTAATTTTATTAAAATAAAATTAATTACTAAAAACATGATTTTCAGTATACTAACCCTAATAGGGATGGGCTATGTTGGGTTGTCTTTCTTGGTTCTAAGCCTTGGGCGCCCTTAGTTGCTATTTTTAGAAATGTTTTGGGATGTAGTTCCCTTGAACAACCTGGGCATGTCCCTGGTGTTACAAAATTTTGTTTATACACACTGGGTATGTCCCCGATGCTTGAAATGGTTTATGGATATTGTTGGGCACCATGGGTTTTTCGCTAGCATTCTGGTTTTGATGGCTTAGACTTTGGGTTGACACCGGCAGAGGCATCACGAATCTTAAGATGGGACAAACCGCTTATTATATGTCTGATATGACTGATTGATTGATTATTGAATTTTGTTGGCCTGGAGTATGGCGTGGACCCCACGCTGTTGCAATTGAGTAAAATAGTTATGGCATGAAGCCCAGTAAAGCATTTACTATTTGCAACAAGGCGCGATGATGGATTTGGTGATTAAATACCCGTAAAAGTCTACTCTAGTGATTCTCGATGCTGAATTCCTGTTATAATCTGGGTATATGTCGCGCTGGGCATCTGCATTGCATACACAGCATGTCATATATGGATGTTTATTGACTTATCTGCTACCCTGCTATAAAATTTTCTATCTGCTTGAGTTTAAAGTGAGCTTAAGTGTTACTTGATATGCGTTGTGGTGAATTTTGTGTCGTGAGATTAGTTAGAAAGTTAGAGTATTTTGCTTCTAGGTTTTGGCTCATGCCATTTATGCCACAGGTGAGGAGGAGTTCTTAGAGGAAGTCATCCTAGAGAGAGAAGAAGAATTTGAAGAACAGGGAGAGTTCCAAGAGCACGTGGATCTCACTGATGCATTCTGAGGATTCGAGACCTCTGCTTTTGTTCTTTTATTCTGCTTTTGTTCTTTTATTCAGTTTTCCATGCTTAGTGTAATTTTTGAAATTTCTTGATGAAACTGTAATAGTTATGTACTTTTAAACAGTTCAAAACTCCTTTATGATGTAATAACTAACGTATATAAATATGAATGAATGGCTAGAATATCTCTTTATTTATATTTATGTATGTCCCGACGTGCCCGGAGGACGAGGCGTCACAGTTGGTGTCAGAGCCTAGGTTTAGTGAACCTTCAGGCCTTGGGTTATGGGAGACCACGAGTTCTGTAGCATGGAATCTTTGTAGAATGTTTATATTATTAACTTATCACTTATAATTCTAAAAACATAAAATTCAAACCTTAAGTTTCTCTTCCTAATCGTCTCTCATCTTAAGATGGCATCCAACGCCGAGCTGACAGGAGAACCGTGGCAGGCACAGGACCTAGAGGATTCTGATCTAGAGGAAGACCCAGAAGAAGTACCGGCAGAGGAACTAAAACCAATTGATGCTGTCCCCGTAGCATGGTTTTTCTCAGAAGATTGGCAGGATAATGAAGAAGGAGAGGCCGAGGAAGCTAGGGAAGGCGAGGATGAGGCCAATTACGATGCAGACAGCGAAGACGAGGATGAGGACAAGGACGAAGAAGAAGGAGCAATTGCTTTCAAGTATGACAAACTTGAAGCACCTACACCGGAGTCTAATGAGGGTGAGGCTGTTGATGCTGCTATATACTTTGGTCGCCAGGACAACCGAGGGTACCGCGTGGGAGAAAAGGTGTATGCTAAAATATGCCCAGATAAGATGTGCATGTGGAGGAAATCAGAGACTTTCCCTTGTTTCATAGGGCCTATACGAGTGCTTGAGAAGTATAGCAGGACGCTCTACCATTTAGATTTTCCCCTAGGGTTTAAGGCCCGACTCGAAGACATGCTCACTACGAAGTGGATGCAGCGCCAGAGACCAAAGGACGTAAGGGGAATCATCGATCCACTCGACCCGACCATCAACTTTAATAACTTGGAGATATACCAGGAGGTTCCAACGGCAATAACAAACAAGATGCGAATGGGACCAACCAATGCTTAGCATGTCGTGGTGCTATGGTGCAGCTATAACATATACGACGCAACATGGGAATGCGAGGCGATTGTTCGAAATTTCTACCCGCATCTCTTTGCTTAGGCCTTAGTGTGTAGGCATTGTATTTATCTTTTGTTTAAGTGTTGTATGCATATTTTGCAAACTGCTTGGAAATCTTGTACCAGTTGTGATTAAAGCCATAACACTCTTTTATTTTTAGGATGGCTAGTAGACGACCAAACCATCGACAAGCTAACAGACCCATAGACAACGAAGTACCAGGGTTAGCCCAAGTGTTGTGAGAACTAGCCGCTAGCATCAATCGTCCCATTGTACGTGACCCAGCGTGGTTTTTATTCAAGATGGGTAGACAACGAGCCCCGACGTTCAGAGGAGGAGTAGAACAAAGGAAAATAGAAGAGTGGCTGAGGGTGGTTAAGAAGTTGTTTAATTCTATGGGAGTTCAGGACGAGGCAAACCGCATAGCCTTGGCAGCACACCTACTAGAAGGAGAAGCGGATCATTGGTGGTCCTTAGTCAACAACACACAGGATGTAGCAACTCTAGCTTGGGACCAATTTGAGGGATTGTTCTTAGAAAAGTATTTCCCAGTCCCATTTCGTCAAGGACACGTTCGTGAGTTCCTGGATCTTAAACAAGGCTCAATGACAATAACGCAATACATGAATCGCTTCAAGGAGTTAAGTTATTTCACCGCAACCCTTGTACCGGATGAGGAATCTAAGGCACGAAAGATTGAATGGGGCCTTGAGCCATCTGTTCGAGCGAGGGTGATTTGCTTGTAGCTCCCCACATACACTCAAGTAGTTCTGGCTACTTTGCTTGCCGAAACTGATCTGGCCGATTCAAGAAAGATTTGGAACCAAAGAAAGAGAAGTAACAGCTCTAGATGTAACAACCCGAACTCAAGATACGAATAGAAAAGAAAAAATAACTCAAAAGAAATAAAATCTCGAACCTAAGTTCGGTAAGAAGAATCGGCCCAACCGTTTAACCATTTTGAGCCTGAGACCCGAGATAGAGTGAGAACTACACAAGCATATATCAAAATCCTAATATTGAGGACAAGAAGTCAAAGTTATAAGTCCAAGTCATTTAAGACAAGAGTTACGCTCGAAAAGTCAATAAATGAACTAATGTGAAAATACCTGAATTTTCTCCTACAATTAAATAAAAAAATTTATTTTGTATATATATATATACACACACACACACACACTCAAGTGGCTAACCTAAGAGAATGCGCCAAACTTGGTGGCCAAGTTTTGCAAACTCAAGTTAATTTAAAGTAACCAAGGTCAGGCTCGTTAACACATAGTTATAGAAACTTTCTAGCAAGCTTCCTATTTGACCTTTAGCTATAAAAAGGGACCCAACCCACCTATTCTTCCTCTAAATCTGGTG
>JAOTRH010078390.1:0-17370 GCA_034768845.1 Heliamphora exappendiculata
CACCTTAATGTCAAAAGAGGTATACATGAGTCACTAGGGACTCGCCATCCCAATGGCATACATTACTTCTAAAACATCAAAAAAAAATCTAGGGTCATATACATGAAGCTCTTCCAAAACTAAAAACTAAACAAAAGAAAACTGAACCAAAACAAAATCCCAACACCATAACCAAAACTACTCGACGACGCCTGTGGTGGACCAACTCCTAGTCGTTCCTAGTATCTGCAACCACAGAGGTTACAGGAGAGCGCACTAAGCATTATCATAAACAGAAAAGACAGTTACTTAGTTAAGGATAAAAACTCTTTCTAAAAATAGTTCATCACATTTTCCACGAAAATATAGAAACTGATGCATTTTCTTGAACATAAAAAATATCACAGATTATACAGAACCTTCTCAGTATTGAAAATAGAAATATGTTCCTAGCGCAACCGCCATAAATTTAAAACGCATGTCCACTTTCTCAAAACTAGACATAAACCCCAACAGTGTCCAAGTAGTCGTCAACCTCACGACCGGGAGTTACGACGGTACCATAACCTTAATTCGCAATGCACGGATAGCAACGTATTAGAATGAGGGCCACTCTCCACCAAGCACGAGAGGTATGTGCTATAACCCGAGACTTAGCCCAAAAGCCTTTAAGGCAAAAATCCCTGCTTAACGGGACACCTCCCCTATAGGGACAAATAAAAAATTCATAGTTGGGTAACCTCCCTCATAACGGGATATAAAATGACCGGAAACCCTTGTAACTTGGAACTTTGGAACAACACACAACATTAACTATATTTTCATAGTAACATCATGCTAACTCAGAATACCATGGATAGCACACTTAAATTAAAAACATCATGATTTTTAAAACAACAGGTTCATGTCATTGTCAAACTAGTCATAGTTCAAAACATGCGTTTCAAAGCATTTTTAAGCATCATTTACATAAACTCAAGTTTAAGATAATAGCTAAGCACTCTCACCTTATCCTATATGCGTACGAACCAAGCCTTTGTCAACGAGCTAAGCTTGCTCCTTGGGTAACAAAACTTCTATGCCTAGTAAGCAAACATGACTTAACCGTTAACACGGAGTTCTACCCCTCTTAGAACGTGAAGTACTAAAATGATTCTGACCATTGAATATTTTCTTGATTTTAGAGACCATGGTAACTTTCTTTTTAGGTTTAACGGGTACTACGCACTTGCCCAATTCTTCACTTGTTTAAGGATTTAACTTAACCAATTATTACTCTCTCCCAATCATTAAATTTTAAAGTACCGCAACATTTTGTGGTACTTAGACATGGAGTTGGATTATGATTTTTGGTAAAACTTTAGATTAAAATATTCTCTACAACGTTTATGTTTTACACCAAGGCCAAAACCTAAGGCAACTAGGTGAAAGACTTGACGAAAATGAAACAAGTTCAGCACTTGATCAGAGAATTGGTCAGAGAAGTGTCTCTGTTGGTCTTGGTTTTGGGATATCATATCACGTCCAAATGAGCCCATTTTTGCGTATGTTCTATCTCAACATGTCCCCTACAAGTTTCACGTTAAGAGCTAAGGGTAGTTGTTTGGAAAAACATAGAATTTTTGTCCATATTAGAAAATAGGTTCTGTCAGCCGCAAAAACTCAGCAGAGCCAGTTTTGGACAGAGGGTTTGAAACGGTTTTGGGGAATCATCCCAAGGCTTTAAGGTCTGCTTTTTGGGCAAAAAGTATTTCAATATGTTAGCTACAAAGTTCTTGTAGACCACGTTTGGAATAGATCACTAAAAATAGGGGATTTGGGCTACACAAAAATATGTGACAGAAGTGTCCCTTGAGGGCTGAAACATAACAGAGAGTTTCAAAGAGGTTTTGACCTATCAAAACTCATTATTTTGTGCTTCTATTGGGTGGGTATCTAACTATACATGTTATCTACAACTTTCATGTTTTGGCCAAAGTTCATATCGCATTGAAAACTAGGGTATTCATGTCGGTGGTGTTGACTGGTCAGAAAATGACACACTTTGGTAAAATTACAATATCTCGAGTTCTACTTATTAAAATGAGTTGAAACCAACTTTGGATGAAAGATGACACAAAAATATAAATCTGGACATAAAGAATATGCTTATATCAATTTTATACATTAAGTTATGGCATTCCAAAGTTCATGACAGAAACATCTATGTTCTCAAAAATCAAATCTCTTGGGGTCAAAGTCTTCTACTTTTGTCATGTCAAGTTTTTGTTCTATTTCTTTGCATTCTTGTATTTTAGACATTAATACCAAGGTTCCAACACACTTATAGGTCATCAAACATAAAGATAACCATACACAATAACATCTCATATCACCCATAAACATAACAGCCCCAAATTTCTAACAACGACGCTTTTTTGGTTTGTTTTTGGTTCTCCATTTTTAGAGGTTTGAGAGATCAAAAGATGGTGAAAAACTAGTAGGACTTGGCTTTTGGAACTATGGTCTCCAAAGACCCCTTTCTTGAATCCCTTCTTCTTCTTCTTCTTCTTCTTCTTCTTCTTCTCCAAAACTTTTATGCACTCTCAAAAACACTCACAGTTTGGTCTTTCTCCCTCTCTCTCCATCGAAATATCAAGGGGGAATAAGGCATTTGGGCTTAGTTTATATAGAAAGAGTTAGGGAACAAAATAATTAAATTTTTGTTCTTTTTTCTTTTCTTTCACATGGGCTCATAAATTTAGTTCAAGATTTGAGGGAACAAAATCAAATTTGGGGAAGATAAATACACCTAGGGGGCTATTTAGGGGACAAAAACCTAACCCCATATCAATCAAGAGGTTTTGCATTGATTTGTGTGCCCTTTTGTGCAAGAAAATACTTTAAAAGTTAATTTGATGTATCTTTTTTATGTCTTTCCCCATTGAAACCTTTTATATTAGTATGTTTATGATAAATATAGTAATCCCATATAGTATCATAGTTTTCATAGCAATTGATTAAATAGATGTAGTCATTTAAGTCAAATTAAGCTATTTTGGTAATATCTGACTTTTTGACTTATTTTTTTGTGTATAAACTTCAATAATGATTTATTTGCTTTTATTAACCTATAACACTATATTATTATGTATATTATTTTCTCAACAAGTATTGGATCATCATAATGCTTAATTTAATACTTTTCTCATCATTTTAAGCTAAAAAGAAAGCAAAAAGCTACTTTTTGGCACTCTTCCCAAGGTGGTTGGCCACTAAGGGGTATTTTTATCATTTTTTATATTATTTTGTCCTTTTCTACTTAATTGTACTTAAATTCTTGATTTAGGGTATCCATATGTCAAAATTTGAGTTTTTAAGACCTTTCGAGCTTAACTCTTGTCTTAAATAACTTGGTCTTATAACCTTAAGTTCTTAACCTCAATATTAGGACTTTAATATATGCTTGTCTGGTTCCCTCTCTATCTCAGGTCTCAGGCTCGAAAAGGTTAAACAGTCGAATTAGTTTTTCTTACCGAACTTAGATTCGAGATTTCGTTTGTTTTGATATGTTATTTCTTTTCTATTCGTATTCTTGAGTTCAGGTTATTACAATCTACCCTCTTTTAAGAAATTTTATACTCAAAATTTATATATCTTACTCGAAGAGACATGGATATTTCTCATGATAAGGCTTTAAAGCCATAGTTCAAACTAATAGTTTCTAACACACGACCCTATACAACAATACAAAATGCCATTAAAGGCTAACACTTACCCTTAAAAAAAATAACAACCCAAAGCCTTTGAAGACCAACCCTCACCCTTACCGGGCTTACACACACCCTCACAGGGCAAAACTCTTTTAGATTACTCATACCCTTCCATGGTGGTATCTTTAAGAACACACGATCCCCCACTACAAACTCTAGGTCGCGTCTCTGATTATCTGCACAACTCTTCTGCCTACCTTACAATTGCTTCAATCTCTCTCAGATCAACTTATTCTTATCAGTGGTAATTTGAACTATCTCAGGTCCAAACAACTTCCTCTCTCCAACTTCTTTCCAACAAATTGGGTTTCAACATTTCCTACCGTACAACGCTTCGTAAGGGACCATCCCTATAATTGACTAAAAACTATTGTTATATGCGAACTCGATCAACGATAAATGTTCCTCCTAGCTTTAAGCAAAGTCTAGAACGCATGCTCTAAGCATATCTTCTAAGGTCTAAATTGTTCTCTCCGATTAACCGTCAGTCTGTAGATGGAAAGCCATGCTAAACTTTAAAGTAGTCCCCAATGCTTCTTGTAAGCTTAACCAAAACCTGGACGTAAAACGTGGATCCTTGTCCGATACTATAGAAATTGGTACTCCGTGTAGCATAACGATCTTATCAATATAAAACCCGTGCAAATCGATCCATAGAAAACGTCATCTTTATTAGTAGTTAGTGAGCCGACTTTGTCAACCTATCCACAACTACCCAAATAACATCATTTCCCTTGGGTGTTCGAGGGAGTCCAGTTATGAAATCCATAGTAATATGTTTCCACTTCCACTCAGGTATAGATAACGATTGTAATAATCCTGTCGGCTTCTGTTGTTCAATCTTAACTTGCTGGCATGCTAAACATCTTGTCACGAAATTCTCTACGTCTTTCTTCATCCCACTTCACCAATATTTTTTTTTTTTGGTAATTAATTGTAACATAAAAAAGAAAAAAATACAAATTTTTAAGAGGTATACCCCAGGTAATTACATGAGTAACCAGTAGAAAAACCTCCTACAACACAGAAAACCCAAAGCCCCCGACGAACCGACGGGGGTCTAACAAAGAAAATCATATTCCACGCACAACCCACATGGATAGAAAATACCATATACAACAATCTAGCAAAAAGAACTGGTCATCCAACACAAAATAACAAAATCCTACTGAAGCTCGGCTCCTCAAAAAGCTCCAAACCTCATCCAAGAAATGACCTACTCACCTAAGAAGATTTGCCAAAGAACCTCTATAAAGCTGAGAGAATAACTAAACCTCCATGCTCAGGAGGTCAAAGGAGCTTGTCCACTAACCAATCAGGAAAACTGACGTAACCTGAGCAAGTGAAGAAAAGAAACCTCCACAGCCAAATAAAGGCCCTGACAAAAGAGCCCCCAAGGATCAAAACACAAGTCCAAAGAACAGCCGAAAAGAAACCACTAGAGGTCTATGAGTAAAGTACCAGGGGTAGCTAGGCCCCTAGCCAGCCAACAGAAGCAACGAAAGATCAACCCCAGAAAACTCCAACTCAAAACCGACCAACACAAATTACCAACCTATCCTGCGCACAGGGTCGCCAAACATAAGTGGTGAGAGACCCCTACAAGTCAGCAATAAGTAATGGGCAGAACATCCTCAGAGAATCCGGCTGAAAGAAACCTAGGCCATCCCAAAGGAAACTTAACCATCGGATCCAGACAAAGCAGGCCATCAGCTAGAACCCCACTCAAAGAACCACTAAGGCCCCACCATAGGTACTAGCTAGAAGTATAGACATATCCTCATCTAATCCAAAGCAACCTCAGCTCCTCAATTAAGGCAACACACACCCTGGCTGGAAGAGGGGGAAAGATAGGATATAAGAAAGTTCGAGAAAAAAAAACCTAAAAGAACTTCCAACGAGAGGTACCAAGGAGCTGTCCAAATAGACCTTAATACAGATATACCCATCTATTCAAACACTGGGCCAAAAAAATTGGGCCTATTCTCTGACCCAACTCCGCACTGACCCGATCACCAAAAAACATATGATGCAAGAAAAGGCATCCAATCCCCATCAAACCCAGAATCATCCAGGTCTCAAAAAACCCAACAAGCAAGCTGGAATCCTGCCAAACACCCCGCAGGTCCCACATGCGCACTACCAAGCCAAAATCCCAAGCCACAGTATTGCATAATAGCTTGCATCCATACAAACAGTAAGGCCCCACTAATGGGACCCGCCATCACTTCCATTGCTTTTCAGCCTTCAAACCCAAAGTACCAACTTATAACAAAAAAACACAAAAGAAAGGTGGGGCCACACCCCACCGAAGCATGCTCCCTGCTGGAACAAACCAATTCCCGCCAAAAGCCTGCACATTACAAACAGCAACCTGTCAAACACACTGCCCCATGAACAAATTTGGCGCACTGAAGCACGCCACTCGGACCCATCCATCAACCATCTTTGCCCAGCGGGTCCCCCCACTATGATCCATAAAGTGCAAAAAGCACCCACTTACACTAGCAGTATTACCTGCCAAGCGCCCACGGTATAGAGATTGGCCGTGAAACACGGTTCTGGATGATGTGTACAGCAGCTGCAAATTCTGAGATGCATTACACAAAATAGGTCGCGCGCAGATTCCCACTCCACACGCAACAAGAGCGTCAAAGACACGCTTCTTCTTCTGCGCAAAACAACACCATGGATAAACCTCAGAGCTGCTCCACCATTAATGGTTGATGATCCATTGTGTCCACAGCTGATCGTCTACAACCCCACCTTAATGAGTACGGCACAGTCGAAAAAGAAATTGTGTCTACTTGAACCCAAAAAAACCAGTGATGTCCATAATCAGTCTAAAACGGTAAGAGACACTAAATTCATATTTGAATCCAAACTTATCACCAATATATTTCCTTTAAGTCTCTATACAACCTCTTACTTCCTGGGTGCATGGAGTATGTTGAGTTACGCGCTTCGTCTAAGACTTGCCTCCTCAACTCCCCATTATTGGGAACATACTATTTGTGACCGAACCACAACACGTCATTTTAAATTTCAAATTTTGTCTTCCCTTTAGCCGTTGTTTTCGCCCTTATCATGACCACTTGATTATCCGCCAATTCACTTGCTCGAATTTGATCTTTAAAAAAAGTTAGTCTTACGCTCAGAGTTGCTAATAGGCCTCCATTCTTTCCTATGGCAAGATGGGGTTCTAAGCGATCATATTTCAAAAAATGTACCAGTTCGTACTTCTCGTAGATGCGCTATTTTTCCCCAATGGTTTTGACTTAGGGCATCCACTATAACGATAGCCTTCCCCGGATGATAGTGAATCGTGCAGTCATAATTCTTAATTAACTCCATCCATCTCCTTTACCTCAAGTTCAACTCTTTTTGGGTGAAAATATACTTCAAACTCTGATGATTTGTAAAGATCTCACAAGGGACGCCGTACAAATATTAGACGCCGTGCAGTCATAATATTGCTCATAGATGCGCTACTTTTCCCCATTGGTTTCGACTTAGGGCATCCGCTACGACGTTAGCCTTCCCCGGATGAGAGTAAATTGTGCAGTCATAATCCTTAATTAACCCCATCCATCTCCTTTACCTCAAGTTCAGTTCTTTTTGGGTGAAAATATACTTTAAACTCTAACGATCTGTAAAGATCTCACAAGGGACGCCATACAAATATTGTCTCCA
The DNA here is from genome assembly GCA_034768845.1 of Heliamphora exappendiculata. NCBI lineage: Eukaryota > Viridiplantae > Streptophyta > Magnoliopsida > Ericales > Sarraceniaceae > Heliamphora > Heliamphora exappendiculata. The sequence continues at coordinate 7,425 of JAOTRH010078390.1, forward strand.
TTTCTTGAGTGCGAAGACGATTGCGGCTAACTCTAGGTCGTGGGTAGGGTAATTCTTCTCATAAGGTTTTAATTGTCTAGACGCATAGGCGATAACCTTCCCGTGTTGCATCAAAATGCAACCCAAACCTTGGTGTGACACGTTACTATAAATAGCAAAGCCCTCGTTGCCTGATGGAAGGGTAAGCACAGGTGCTAACACCAGTTTGGACTTCAACTTTTGAAAACTTCATTCACATCCGTCAGATCATCCAAACTTGACAGTTTTCTGAGTTAACTGAGTCAAAGGTTTCACAATCAGGGAAAAGTCCTGAATAAAACGCCGATAATAACCAGCTAACCCCAAAAAGCTTCGTATCTCAGCCACGCTAGTTGGCCTTTTCCAATTGACTATCGCTTCCACATCCATTGGGTCCACTTGTATTCCCCATCCAGATATAACATACCCAGCTACACCACTCGATCCAACCAAAACTCACACTTTTTGAATTTTTGCATACAACTAGTGCTTCCTCAGGGTTTACAAAGAAATCTTCAAATGTTCCCCGTGTTCCTCATCACCCTGAGAGTATATTAAAATGTCATCTATGAACACAATTACGAATTGGTCTAGAAAGCTCCTCAACACCCGATTCATCAGGTCCATAAACATAGTAGACGCATTAGTTAATCCTGAAAGGCATCACAATAAATTCATAATACTCGTAACGAGTCCTAAAGGCAGTCTTGGGTATATCGTACTTCGACACTTTCAATTGATGGTATCCTAACCTCAAGTATATCTTTGAGAACACTCTGGCTCCTTCAGCTGGCCGAACAAGTTGTCTATCCTAGGCAAAGGATACTTGTTCTTAACGATCACCCTATTCAATTGTCGATAGTCGATACACATCCTCAATGTTTCATCCACCTTTTTCACGAACAGTACAGGTGCTCCCCATGATGAGACACTAGGTCGGATGAATCCTTTTTCAAATAACTCATGTAATTGTTCCTTCAACTCTAGTAGCTCAGCAGGTGACATTATGTAGAGAGGAATAAATATAGGCGCTGTCCCCGGGTAGAGATTGACTGTAAACTGTACTTCTCAGTTTGAGGGTAATCCTGGTAAATCATTTGGAAAAACATCTAGAAACTCACAAATTACTGGTACCTTCGAAAGTTTCTTTTCTTCCGTCTCTACGTCCATCACATATGCCAAAAACCCCTCGCAACTCTTCTTCAACAACTTCGAATCCTTAATGGCCGACATGATACAGATAGGTGTTCTACTCTTGTCCCCTTGAAAAATGAATTCCTCCTCCCCGGATATCCTAAAGATTACTCTTTTCCAAACATAGTCTAGCGACGCATGGTAGGATGACAACCAGTCCATCCCAAGAATCAAATCAAACTCAGACATAACTAAAGGCATCAAATCTACCCACATCTCCCTATCTTCTATCTTCAACACACAATATTTACACACTTTTAATTACCACTCTAGCCTTACGACCATCAAGACTAATACCGCCACTTGAACCTAATGCGTCACTAGGGCTAAACATACCACGTAGACTAAATGCTCCACAGATATATGCTTACCCATACAAACCCAAGCATAACCCTCGTCATAACACAATATACATTCGCATCTTTCCTTCACATACGTACCACTCACCCAACAATACTTTAACCGTATAATACTAACTCCTGATTCTAAAATCTCTTGCCATAATCACTCAATCCCTTCACACATTCTCTATCACACAACTGAACCAAAAACCACTTTTGCACTTTAACTATTTTATCTTGCCCACATTTTACCATGACACTCGATTCACTCAAGGCCAATTTACAAAAACCATACCCATTAATTCGAACAGTTTGACTTACGCTTTCACTATTCTCATCCAAACACTTATTCCTCCTGCATACTCACTCTAAGTTGCTTTGCAACTCCACCAGAAACAATAGAATTATATCACCCTTCAACTTCTCATACATAGAGTCCACACATTTCCATGAAAAAATTCTTTCTTTATATAAGCAACATTTATGCACTAATCTAAACAGGTTTTTCCTAACGGGTCACATCAAAAAAGGTTTTCAAAAGCAACTTCCTTGCGACTCACACCAATACCACAACGTAAACCAAATACCAACTCCATACGAGTTACACAGTCTAGATGTCAAATGAATATAAATCAATACTTAAGGACTTACCACATGAACAACTCAGTCTGTCTAAAACGCGCACTCCACTGCTCAATCAATTTTCAACGTCAGCGGGACTAACTGTTTCTACAAACTCCTTGGTACCCAAATTCTTGAATTATTTAACTAAAGAGTTACCGGTCCTTCTGGCCCACATTACAATTCATCTTGCACTATGTTCACCCGTCTTGCGTAGTTGTTCATCTCGAGAACCGTCATCCTTGTTCAAATCCAAAAACTTAATCCATTCTTGAATCTTTTACACCTTATCTCCTCATCGGGTATAAGCTGGGTGGCATATCATGACAACTCTGTAAACTTCATCTCGAATTTTTTCACAGTCATCCTTCCTTGTTCCAGGTCAATGAATTCATGCTCCTTCTCATGCTTGTAGTTTAAGGACTTGTACTGCACGTCGAACATTTTTTCAAAATGATCCCAAGTGATTCTATGGGGTGCAGGAGGTTCAATTCCTGGCACCAGCATCTTCAAGAACCGTTCTATGGCTTCCCACCAGTGGTATGTTTCTCCCCTAAACATAAAAGTTACGAGGCCAAACCTATTATCCACATCTACCCCCAACCTATCCAGAATACGCACACCATCCTTCAATCAATTTTCTACTTCTGCAGAGCTAAGGGTTCCCATGAACTCCTTTGCACCCAAATCCTTAAAATGTTTGATTAAGGGGTTATTGTTCCTCTCAGCTTGCATCGCGATCCAACCCGCGTTCTGTTCGGTCAGTCTTACAATCACCTCCAACATCCTAGCGGTTGGATCAGGTTCCACTGGTCCCATTTGCGGAGATTCTTCTTGTCGTGCCTTATTATACAGGTTTGGGTTGAATGACGCTCCATCCGAGTTTCTCCATGCTCCTTCCTATCGTAGGAAAGCTATGACTTAGGCCTCGACACAGGAGTCCAACTTATAAGCATAAGGATAAGAACAAACTGTCTATGAAAGGTTTTAATGACAGAAGGTTTGTCCCTCTTAATCTGATAACCCACTTAAACTTCGCAAACAGACACAACACAAGACCCCTCCCAGGTTATCTCCCTAATCTAATAACTTGTTTAGACTTCCAATTAGGATCCTGCGTCTGCAGAATGCGTTTCCCAAATGAACCTCATTGCTAGCCAGTCAGATGCCACAAGGCAAAGGTATGACAACCCCAGGCCTAAATCACAATTCTCAACAGACCGTGAGATGACATGCTTAACATATGGTCCACCACAAACCACACAATGACAAGTCTATAAAACCTATAACATAGGGCTCTAATACCAAAATGTAACACCCCGCTCCCGCAAGGCACCAAACCAGGACATAGAGATGTGATCCCGCCGCAGACCGACGTTCAAAGAGAAAGACAAGAGATAAAGATATTAAGAGACCAGACAAGAATTTCTAAGCAACCACAACACCATAATGTCAAAAGAGATATACATGAGTTGTAACACCCCGATCCAGACCCTAGTAATAACCACCTACACTGTAATAACCCGGCTCAAACCATAGTATTATCGATGAATACACAATAAGAACTTAGGTCGCTCCATGAATGAGAGAAACTCTAGCTCAATCCGAAACCCTAAATTTGACTTGAAATTCCTAAAAAGACCAAATACTCAAAGGCAAAGACCTAATAGTCAGAAAAGCCTCGAAATAGCTTAAATTAAGTAAATAACATAAAATATAAAAATCAAAAATCAAAATTTCTCATAATTAGGATAAAATGACCATTTTGTACCTAGTACAACAAAAAGTCCTAAAAATCTAAAATTTGACACATGAATGTCTAAAATTAGATATTTATATACAATTAATTAATAAAAGATAAAATAACAACAAAAATGACCAAATTATCCTTGCATGGCTGGTCACCTAGGGAAGTGTACCCAAAAAGTTAGTTTTTACCTTTTTAAGCTTAAAAATAAGAAAAAGATAGATAAATTAAGTATTATTTTGACCTAATACTTTTTATACAAGTAATATACATAATAATATAATAATATAAGTCAACAAAAGAAAACAAATAATTATTTAAAATCTCTACACAATAAATAAATCAAAAAGTCAATTCTTGACAAACTAGCTTAATTTAATTTAAAAGTCTACACCTATTTAATTAATTGCTATCGAAATTATAATAAATCATGAAAAGACTAAATTAACTATAAACACAATAATATAATAGGTTTTAGTAGGTTTAGATACCAAAAAGATACAAAAAAATTAATATTTTATGTATTTTTTCCACAAAATGGTACCAAAACTCAATTTAAACCCTAATTAAATGCAAAATCAGATTTGGAGCCACCCAAACCTGTCCTAGCAGACTTCCCACCTGAAAAATCTGAATATATATCTCTCAAATAGAACCCACCTCTCATGCAACCAATAGAAATTAAAGAAAATTTGAAATAAAGCTTACAAACAATTATTATATCTTTAATGCATTTTTATTATAAAAACACACCAAACACCCTTCTCCTCCATGCATTTTCGGCTGAGAGAGTGAGAGACCAAAATTTTTTGAGTGTTCTAAGAGAGAAGAATGAGAGAAGAAGAAAGGAAGAATAAGGAATGAACTAGGAGGGATCAAGGAGAAAGAATTAAAGCTAAGTCTCATTCTTCTTCAACTTTTTTAGCATCAAAATAGGTAAGTAAATTTCTTAAAACTTTCTGATATTCTCTCATAAAATAGCCTACAATCCATCTCTATAACCAACCCTAAAAATAAGAAACAAGAATTAACTCAAAAAGGCATCGTAGGTGTGAATAGTGGACTGTTTGTGTATGATCAAGCTTTGCACGTATTTGCATGTGTATATTTTTGAGTTTTATGGCTAGAATATGTTATGGAGTTTTGGTTTGTATAACTATATGACATGCATGCAAAGAAAACACATCAAAAAATGAACCCAACATGAGCTAAGTTGTCAAAATCCTAAACAACCAAATTTTCTAGACATGCGAACTTTCTGCCATGAACTTTAAAATATCATAACTAATTGTAGAAAAATGATCTAAATGTGATTTTTATATACAGAATTATCTTTTTGAGTCCTCTTTCATAAAAAATTATTTTGAAATGATTTCGTTTGGTAAAACTCCAGATATACCAATTTTTTCAAAGAGTATCAGATTTTGACTACTCTGAGTTGCATACCAAAAAAATCCTAAGTTACAGTGAGAACCGAGCTAGGGTCGAAACATGAAACTGGTAGAGAACCTGTTTATCTTACTACCCACAAAAAATGAACCAGACATATGAAGTCTTGGTAGGTCAAAACACATCCCAAAATCGCTGTTGTGTTTTAGTGACTGATAGAGCTCTCTGTCACACCTTTTTGTGAGACCAAAATCCTAAGTTTTTAGTAGCCAAATCCAAAAGTGGTAAACATGAAAAATGTAGTTAACATGTTAAACTAAATACTGAGAAAAAATTCAGTCCAAAATACCCTCAAATAGTATCCAAAAGGTTTTGAGCATTCAAACCTATTCTGTAGACCCTTTTTAGGCTGACTGAACCCTTTTTATAAATTTGCCAAAATCACTAACGTTTTCCAAACAACTTTGCCTAGCATAAAACATGAAATTTGTAGGGAACACCATAAACTAAAACCTCACCAAAAATCAAACCTATAACCCTTAAATTGATGCCCCAAAACCATGGCCAACAGAGGCCCAAATTCTGTGTTTTTCTCTGTAAGATGCTGTACGATTTTCACTTAAGTAAAATAAATGACCCCTTTTCCCTAGGATCTGACCTTAGTGTTAAATATAAAAATTATAAAAAAATATTTTTATCTAATTGGTGTTTAAATTTTAGACATTAAATCTATGTCTAGGTACTTCAAAGCGATATCGCAACTTTAAAACTAGCAATTAAATATTTATCTAAATTTGGCTAAGTGTACGAATGACGTGTTACTTTGTGAAATTTGAATATGTGGACTTTATATGAATTTGATGAATAATTTGTGTATAAAAATGATAATTTTGATGAAATGAACCTATGCCGATAGTTCAATCCTATGTCACATAAGTCATAGTTTATGCTTTGCTTGCTTGTACTATATGCTTTAGTAAATTGTACCATACCGTACTTATATGCCATGTTATAATTGTCACGAGAAGTATATTGCACATCATGAGCGTTCCTACATTTCATATTGGGTTATCGGAGTCCCTTCATACCTTTTATTTTGGGATGAATTATTTGGAAATCATTCTTTCTGTGGTTTTGAATCTAGAGCGTCCCTGGTTGCCAAATTTGAAAAAGAATTGAGAGATTGTTTATAAAAAGGAGGTTAGGCACCATGGGTTCGTCACTAGCTTTTTTTTAGACTTTGGATTGACGCCTAACGAGCATCCTGATCCTTAATGTGGGATCGGTTGGCCTGGGATAAGGAAGGATAAAAAAAATTGGATAAAGGCCCGCCCCCACGCCGTTGCCATTGCGTAAAACGGCTAAGGCATGTAGCCAAGGTGAGGATTTATCTTTCACAACGAGGCGATGATAGGTTAGGTGATCAATGTACCATCAAGTCTACTCTGTAATTTCCAGCGTGAAATTCATGATTTGTTCTAGAAGTACGTTGGCCGGTTGGGCTACTGCATTGCATTCATCTACATCACGCACTCGCACAATTATTCTAATATGTGCTTGCCTTGTTGAAAACGATAAATTATCTATCCCTTTTCCCTTAAATTTGTATTGAGTATTATACGATATGTATTGTAGAATATTTTGTTGTGAGTTTATTAGACGGTTTAGGGAATTTGCTTCTAGGCTCCGGCTCATGGCATTCGTGCCACAGGTGAAGAAAAAGGACCATCTGAGGAAGGCGTGTTCATTGAAGAAGAATATTTCGAGGAAGGGGGAGAGTGGCAGGAACCAGCCGACCCTAACAGTGCCGCTTGAAGACGTAGGATATTCGCTTTTTGATCTTTTATTCAGTTTTCCACATGACATATTGTAACTTTTGTTGAATTTTCCGGATGACTGTAATCATTAAGTATTTTGAACGAATTCTGAACCGTTAATGATATAATGATTATCATATGTAACTATGAATTCTCGGTTAGAATATCTCTCTTATTTATAGTTACATATATCCCGACGTGCCCAGAGGACGGGGCATCACATGAGTCACAAGGGACTCGCCATCCTAAGGGCATACATTACTTCTAAAATATCAAAAAAAACTCCAGGGTCTTATACATGATGCTCTGTCAAAACTAAAAACTAAATAAAAGAAAACTGAACCAAAACAAAATCCTAACACCATAACCAAAACTACTTGACGACGCCTGTGGTGAACTAACTCCTAGCCGTTCTTGATATCTGTAACCACTGAGGTTACAAGAGAGCGCACTTAGCATTATCATGAACAGAAAAGATAGTTATTTAGTTAAGGATAACTGAAAACTATTTTTAAAAATAGTTCATCACATTTTTTACGAAAATATAGAAACTGATGCATTTGCTTGAACATGAAAAATATCACAAATTATGCAGAACCTTCTCAGTATTGCAAACAAAAATATGTTCCTTACTCAACCGCCACAAATTTAATATGCATAACCACTTTTTCAAAACTAAACCCAAACTCTAACAGTGTCCAAGTAGTCGTCAACGTCACGACCGAGAGTTCCGACGGTACCGTAATCTCAATTCGCAATGCACAGATAGCAACGTGATAGAATGAGGGCTACTCTCCATCAAGCACGAGTGATATGTGCTATAATCTGGGACTTAGTCCAAAAGCCTTTAAAATAAAAACCCCCGCTTAACGGGAGACCTCCCCTATAGGGATAAATGAAAAACTCATGGTTGGGTAACCTCCCTCATAACGAGATATAAAAGGGCTAAAAACCCTTATAAGTTGGCACTTTGGAACAACCACACAACATTAACCATACTTTCATAGTAGCATCATGCTAGCTCAAAATACCATGGATAGAACACTTAAATTAAAAACAACATGGTTTTTAAAATAACAGGTTCATGTGATCGTCAAACTAATCATAGTTCAAAACATGCGTTTCAAAGCATTTTTAAGCATCATTTATATAAACTCAAGTTTAAGATAATAGCTAAGCACTCTCACCTTATCTTATATGCATACGACCTGAGCCTTTGTCAACGAGCTATGCTTGCTTCTTGGATAACAAAACTTTCATGCCTAACAAGCAAATATGACTTAACCGTCAACACGGAATTTTACCCCTCTTAGAACGTAAAGTACTAAAGCGATTCTGACCATTGAATATTTTTTTGATTTTAGGGACCATAGTTACTTTCTTTTTAGGTTGAAGGGGTACTACGCATTTGCCCAATTCTTCACTTGTTTAAGGATTTAATTTAACCATTTACTCTTTCCCAATCATTAAATTTTAAAGTACCGCAGCATTTTGAGGTACTTAGACTTAGAGTTGGATTATGATTTTTGGCGACAATGTACATTAAAATATTCTCTACAACTTTTATGTTTTATACCAAGGCCAAAACCTAAGGCAACTAGGTGAAAGACTTGACGGAAACGAAAACAGTTCAGCACTTGCTTAGAGAATTGGTCAGAAAAGTGTCTCTGTTGGTCTGGGTTTTGGGATATCATATGAACTCCAAATGAGACCATTTTTTATTATGTTCTAGCTCAACATGTCCCCTACAAGTTTCATGTTTAGATATAAGGGTAATTATTTGGAACAAGTTATACGTTTTGGCCATTTTAGAAAATAGGTTCTATCAGCCGCCAAAACTCAGCATAGCCGGTTTTGGACAGAGGGTTTGAAACGGTTTTTGGAGAGTCATCCCGAGGCTTTAAGGTTTGGTTTTTGGGCAACAAGTATTTCAATATGTTATATACAAAGTTCATGTAGACCACTTTTGGAATAGATCACTAAACATAGGGAATTTTGGGGTACACAAAAATATGTGACAGAAGTGTCCCTTGAGGGCTGAAACACAAAAAAGAGTTTCAAAGGGGTTTTGACCTATCAAATCTCATTATTCTCTACAACTTTCCTGTTTTGACCAAAGTTCATATCGCAATACAAACTAGGGTTTTCAGTTCGGTGGTGTTTACTGGTCGAAAAATGACACATTTTGGTAAAATTGCAATATCTCGAGTTCTACTTATTCAAATGAGTTAAAACCAACTTTGGATGAAAGATAACACAAAAATATAAATCAGAACATAAAGAATATTCTTAGATCAATTTTCTATATTGAGTTATGGTATTCCAAAGTTCTGGGCAGAAACATCTATGTTCTCAAAAATCAAGTCTTTTAGGGTCAAAGTCTTCTACTTATGTCATGTTAAGTTTTTGTTCCATTTCTTTGCATGCTTATGTTTTAGACATTAATACCAAGGCTCCAGCACACTTATAGGTCATCAAACTCAAAGATAACCACACACAGCAATATCTCATATCACCCATAAACATAACAGCCCCAAATTTTCAACTACGACGCCTTTCCGGTTTGTTTAGGTTTCTCGATTTTTAAAGTGTTTAAAGGGATGTGCTGAAAAATATTTTGAGGAATATTAGCCATATGTTTTAGAGGTTTTACTTACATATTTGAGATATCAAAATATGGTGAAAAACTAGTAGAACTTATCTTTTGGAACTATGGTCTCCAAAGACCCCTTTCTTGGATCCCTTCTTCTTCTTCTTCTCTCAAACTTCTATGGACCCTCAAAACCACTCACAATCTGGTTTTTCTCCCTCTCTCTCCA
>JAOTRH010078401.1:0-17370 GCA_034768845.1 Heliamphora exappendiculata
TTCCTCTGAGTGATGCAAAGAACGTGCCTTTTCCATCGTGGAGGGTATATGCCCTGAAATCAACAGCCACTCAAGCTGTGGTTTTCAGGCTTCAATTGCAATTGAATGGCCAATCCAATTGTAATTGACCCAGCTATTGAAATCTGGATTTCAATGGCCAATGAAATTCACAAATTCCAACAACTAATTAATAAACACAAGTGTGCAAGTAAAGGACTCAATCATGAATACTATTATAAGAATTATCAAACATTAAGTCAAGACCTAGTATACCTCATGATTATTAAAACATTGACATAATAAAGTTTTAATATGATCAAATAGCATCATATGGAGTTTAATCATCCTATTATGGCATGAAAAGATGATATGACAACACTAAGTGGTCAAAATAATGCACTTTAAATGAAAAAAATCCTAATTTCTAGCTTTGTATAACTTCGGAAAAAAATCATGATCAAGTGAGTTACACATCTTTAGAAATTCTCATAGTTCACAAAGGTCTCTAGAATGTTTCAATTTATCCGGGGATCATGTTCTGGTGGGGTAGCATTTTCTTTTCTTCACAGCACTACCGAAAGCCTTAGCTTATGTGACTAGCGAAAAATAACTTGATGAGTCGTTCCATTTGCTACGCTAAACACTAGCTTTGGCGAGGAAGCTAACCAAATCCTTTAAAGGGATGGAATTCAAGTTGGCAACCCAAAAGAAAAAAAAACTGCATAATGTTAGGGTGATGTGGAATCATTTCATGCATGAAAATCACATATGGTTAGGGAGAAATAACAAAATTTCTCTTGGTAGTTCAAATTTGACACATTTTAGTAAAATAGGCATATCTCTGGCTATACATATAATTTCCCAGCAAGGCTAACAAGATTTGAAAGATAAGACATAAAACTAACTTCATCAAGTTAAATCACTCCAAAATAAGTTAGTTCTAGGCAACCCAAAAGAGTGGGTGAATTGGGTCTTTAAAAAATAAATAACAATTTTAAAAAAAAAATCAAAAACCTTTTAATAAAGGAAACAAATATAGCAATTTAATTAAAGATTAAAGCAATGCAAATATTAAAGAGGTTAGGGATAGAGAGATTGAACCGGACACTAAAGATTTATAATGGTTCGGTTTCTTCCAAACCTACGGCCACTCCTCAAGTTCTTCCTTGAGTATTTTCACTATATAAAATACTTTACGGGCGCATTCCAAATTTTTATAATTTCAAGATTTCGCTTGAGTTAACCGAATGTTTACAGACACATTCAAAAACCTAGCACAGCTTCAAGAAGATCATACGAAAACAATCATCTGTTTTTTTTTAATCTCTCTTGAACTCTTCTTTGATGAGATTTACTCACTCATTCAAAGGATAAAGGGTGACTCACCCTTGAATACAATAAATGAGAAATATTAATGAGAAACGCTCACTCTCTTTACAGAAATGATTTACAATAAATGAGAAGATAAAGAGAGATAAGAAATTAGAGCTGGAGATTCAGCAATAAATGAGGGCTTGAGAATTCTGATTTTGATTCAAACACAGTAAATTAGTGTCTCCAATTGGAGTAAATACTGAGAAGTTACTCCTTATATAAGCTCTTGTGTATTCATGACCGTTGGAGATAGGTGTGAGTAATAAATACCAAAAATTCAACCGTTGAGGTCTGCCGCGAATTTGAATTTCTGTTGCCGGTGTGGACACAAAAGCCTTTGTATCGACACAAAGTGTCTGGGATAGGAATCTTCAAGTGGTTGGGTCAACACATTTCTTCTAAGGGGTCGACACAATTTCTGTACGCTACCTCACCAACATCATGGTGTCGACACCTTTGGATTTGGTGTCGACTCGTTTAAAACTTCAACATCCAGAGATGACCATTTGTGTTGACTCATTTTGCCTTTGGTGTCGACACTAAATTCTGCAAGAAGTCTCGGTTCTTTGTGTCGGCACTTTTGGACTTTGGTGTCAACACCAAAAATTCTTCAGGCGGGTTCGGGACTTTTGTGCCGATTCATGTTACCCTTGTGTCGACACCCAAAATCTGCAAGTGGCCTCCATTGTTTTGTGTCGACACATTTTTCATTTGTGTCGACTCAAAATTTTGGATACCAACAGTGAAGCACTTTTGTGTTAATTTGTGTCGACTCAATTTGAGTCCTGAGAGTTTCGGCTCTTTTGTGTTGACACAAAATTTATTTGTGTCGACACTAAACTTTAATACCTAAAAGTAATTTCATGAAATTGTTAGGGTGTCAAACTATTTGCTCAATAGGTGTTGACACACTTGATATGCTTCAAATGTACTTTGCTATAAAAGCGTTTGACTTATTTTTCAATAGAGTTCAACACGGAATATTTTTAATTAAGAATATGTAAGTGATTTAATTCTTTTGAGAGTTAAAATATTTCTTTTGGTTTAAGATGTTAACTTAATTGTTCAAAATATGTTAACACTTTTATTTTGGAGTTATAAAATATTATCCATTTAAAATCCATTTAATCTTAGAAAATAAATTATGAAAATCATCAAAATTAAAATAAAAAATCCTTGGGCTAACAATTTATCATTTTTTGATGATTACAACCATATTAGTATTTTCTAGAAAATATTAAAAAATATTTTTCAACAAGAGTTCTTCCCTTATCGACATGCCTTAAACAACATGTGCAAATATAATGGCTAGGCATTCAACATAGTGAAAGCATACATTTTTTATATGTTTTGCAACAAATGATCAAGAAATATTCTGAATTTATTAAAACTTGTGCAATATATCAAATATGTGCAAAGTGATTTGTAATCCAAAACACATGTCCAAATATCCATAGCCAGAAATATCCAACAATCATTCAAAGACAAATGAACGGGATATAAACAAGTACATACATAAGCATTCATTAATTCATAAAAAATATTTTCACACATCCATCTAGGACATCCAATGTAAATGTTTTTAAACAACCATTCAAACTAATTAAGCAACCCATGTAATCAACCAAAAGAAATGTACGTTAATTGTTACATCTTCACTTTCAATTAAAAACTTAAAGAAATATTTGTTTTCAACTTCTCTTCTCTTCACTTCTCTTTTTCTCCCCTTCACTCATTTACCTTCTCCCATTTTGTAATCTAAAAAAAAAAAAAAAAACTGGTCATCCATGAATCTTTTGAAATCCTTCTTCTCCTTTGCTTTTTTCATGCTAGCGGATACCCGTTCCTTTGATGCTCGTGCTCGCTCATTCTTAGCCTCAGCAGCATCCATTGCGTCATACCAGGTAGCCAATGCAAGGTCTGCTTTCCGTTTGAGACGCGCTGCCTTTTCTTCATTTGTTTCTTTAGGCTTGAATTGTTTTGTCTAGGATTCTTTAATCCACTGTAGGTGTTCTTTCACTTTTTGAGAGTTTGCTTGAACAGCCATGATCACTCCTCCGTCGTATTCTTTTCTTTTTTTGCTGTAGGATTGCATTGTTTGCGTTAACAATGGAGACTATACTGTCGTCCATTGTTCGATACAATGATCGTTTAGCGTCAATGGTTCTTTCTACCTCTTTACGTAGTGTGCGGTTAGATTTGTCAAGGTGTTTTACTTTGACAAAAAGGTCAAAAACAGAATGATTGAGGTCAAAGAAATCTTAGTCAACCTTTTCTTGAAAGGATGACAAGGAGGATGATAGAGACTTCATCAAAGACACTACTTCTATTAAATCAACAGAAATAGGAACAGATGAGGATGTGGGTGGGGCATATGCAAAAGCAGGAGGAGGAGGAGTAGAAGATGGACTAGGAGTGTCAAAAGGTCTATGAACATCAGGTCGAGAGAGAGGAGAATCAAGATCTATATGAATGGATGAAATATCTTAAAGATGAGGGGGCGGAGAAGTCCTGACAGATAAGGGGGTCCCACGACGAGAGGTGGTCCAAACACCATTAACATTTGTAATTTGTATATGTTTTATTGATGAACTTCTATACAAGTTATGGTTTGAGAAGGCAACAACCTTTCTCTCAGATAAATCAATGCTAAAATGGTGAAAAACTTTGGTGACATACATCCCGTGAGGGAGGGAGGATTTTGACTTACTGTGTGAGTGAAACATGTGAAAAATGAACAAGAAGTATAAATTTAGATTTTTCTGTTCAAGAATATACCACATTATGAAAATGTAACATCACCAAATTTTTTAATTTGGGGTAGAAAAATGTGATTTACCATGTGATGCAAAATGCACATTTATGGCTTTATAGAGTTAGCCTCTAAGGGTTTAGTAGGGTCATTGTTGTCATTCTAAAAAATATTCTTGACAGAATCATAGAAAGAGAAACCTTCATCCTCAATAGGTTTCTGATTATGATAAACACAAATATTCCTTTCAAAAATCCCAAGAATTTGATCAAGAGAGGAAGAAGTCAGAAGAATGTCTACACCATTCACCCATGTGGCGATGGTGGTAGTCAGAATCAAAGATATGTGAAAGTAAGCATAAAAGGATTTAATCAAAGTGGGATAGTGTGATTTTTTGATTTGAAGGAGCCTTTTCCACACAAGGCTTGAAAATAGATCCTTAAATCTCATTTCAATGGAATCAAAGAAAGAAAAGTCTATAGACCGACCTGGAACAACTTTTCGATTTGCAAAACAAGAGAAATAAAGTTGACGAATTTTGGGAGTTTTGAAAGAGATTACCTCCGACGTGGCTACGTTTTTCGGAATCGTTGCCATTGTCGTCGCCATCGTTGTCTTCTTCTTCTTCGACGTCCTAGGGTTTTATGAACTTGCTTTGACCGATCGTTTTGTGCCTTTACCCATCATTTTTGGAGGCATTTTGATGAATTTGGGTTGAGATTAAGGATTGAAGGAAAAAAAAGGTGAAAGGTTGGCACAGGTTTTGAAAGAAAAAAGGGTGGGAGATGAACATGTTTTATAGAGAGAGAGAGGGAACGAAGTGACGGTTCAGGTCTGACTCTTTATATATAGACGTTGAGATTTGTGTCGACACAAAATATAATTTGTGTCGACACTTTTCTTCGAAAGTGTGGGTATCGAAAACAGGAAACGGTGTCGACACATTTTCAAAAGATGTCGACACATTCGACTATTTGGGTGTACACGATTAAGTTTGGTGTTGACATAAATTTATCGAGATAAGAAACCAATATGGTGTCGACACTGAATAAAAAAGGGTTGACACAATTCTCACAGTGTCACTTCTATACAGTTTTGAGTCAACACAACACATAGTTGTGTCAACACTTTTTCAAATAGTGTCGACACATTTTCAAATTCAAAAAAAAACATCAAATGCTTTGAAATGCAATGAAAAGACATGATTAGTATGGCATATAAATCATAAATTAGGAGCACATAGCATACCAAGTTTTCTTTTTATATAGCATATTTTTTCTTCATTTAAGGGTTTTGTGAAAATGTCCGCTAGCTGGTAATCTATGCCTATAAATTCAAGTTCGATATTTTTTTTTTGCACATGATCTCTTATAAAATAACGCCTAATCTCTATGTACTTGGTTCTTGAGTGTTGTATAGGGTTCTTGGATATATTAATTGCACTAGTGTTATCACATTTTATAGAAATATGATCTAAGTGAAAACCATAGTCTTCTAATTGTTGTTTTATCTAAAACATTTGTGCACAACAGCTTTCAGCTATAATATACTCAGTCTCGGCTATAGACAAGTCTATTGAGTTCTGCTTCTTGCTAAACCAAGAAATTAGTAAGTGTCATAGGAATTGACAAGTACCATTTGTGCTTTTTCTATCTACTTTGCATCCGGTAAAATCAGCATCTGAATAGCTAAATAACTCAAAAGTTATTCCTCTAGAATAAAATAATCTTAAGTTTTGTGTAGCTAAAAGGAATCTAAAGATGCGCTTAACGGCGGTTACATGTGATTCTTTAGGATTTGATTAAAATCTAGCACACATGCATAAACTAAATATAAGAGAGATCCGATTATACCTCTATAACGCTTTTTATCCACTGTTATGCCATCTTCATCCTTATCAAGTTTCGTTGTAGGACACACTGGAGTTTCCATAAGTTTTTTCTTTAGCATGTCAAACCTCTTCAATATGTTCCTTGTGTATTTAGCTTGATTTATGTAGATTTCTTCTTGAGTTTGTTTAATTTAGAGTCCGAGAAAATAGTTTAATTCACCCATCATGCTCATCTTACATTTTTCCTGCATACACTTAGCAAAGTTTTTGTAAAGAGATAAGTTAGCTGCACCAAAAATTATATCATTTATATAAATTTGTACAACTAGCATGTCATTTTTTTGAGAATTGATGAAAAAAGTGATATCTATTTTGTCTCTTAAAAACTCATTTTCAATCAAGAATTTGCTTAGCCTTTCATATCATGCTCTAGGTACTTGCTTTAAACCATAAAGAGTTTTGGTGAGTTTGTAAACATGAATTAAAAAATCTAAATTTTCAAAGTCATGAGGTTGTTTCACAAAAACTTCCTCCTAGATAAAATCATTTAAAAAGGCACTTTTGACATCCATTTGATAGAGTTTAAAATATTTAAAGCATGAAAAAGTAAGCAACATCCTAATGACTTCAAACCTAGCCACATGAGTAAAAGTCTCATCAAAATCGATGCCTTCTTTTTTATTGTAATCTTGGGCTACCAATCGAGTTTTGTTCATAATAACTACTCAATTCTCATCCATTTTATTTCTAAAAATCTATTTTGTACTGATGATGGAATGTTCTTTAGGTCTTGGGACTAAAGTTCAATTTTTGTTTCTTTCAAATTGATTTAGCACTTCTTGCATAACCAAGATCCAAAACTCATCGTTTTTGACTTCCTCAAAATGTTTTGGTTCAATCTGAGAAAAGAATGCTAAATTATCACAAACATTATGTAGAGAAGACCGAGTTTTGATACCTTGCGATGAATCACCAATGATAAAATCTTTTGGGTGACCATGAGCATACTTCCACTCTTTTGGTAAACCAGAATTTTCTGAATTTGTAGATTCAACAATCTGTTGGACTGTATTTTGTTGAGGAATTGAAGCTTCCTCTTGATTTAGCTATTCCTTTTCTTTGATGAACATATCTTCAACACATTTTTCTATGTCTAGCAAGTTATCTTCACAAAAATTCTTTGAAGAACTAAGGTTAACTTTATAAAAAATATGTATAGATTCTTCAATAACTAAGGTCTTTTTATTGAAAACTCTATACACTTTACTAGATATAGAATATTATAAAAAAATACCTTTATCATATTTTGCGTCGAACTTGCCCAAAAGTTCTTTATTGTTGTTAAAAACAAAACATCTACATCCAAATGCGCGAAAATAACTGATGTAGGTTTTTCTTTCATTCTATAGCTCATTTGGAGTTTTCTTGAGAGAAGCTCTTATCATAACTCTGTTTATGATAAAACAAGCAGTATTTATAGTCTCGGTCCAAAAGTATCGTGGTAAATTATTTTCACAGAGCATAGTTCTAGTCATTTCTTTCAATGTCCAAATCTTCTTTTCAATAACTCCGTTTTATTGACGGGTTCTAGGAATAAAGAAATTATGGTTAATACCATTTTCATCAAAAAAAATTTCAAAATTTTTGTTTTCAAATTCTCTACCATGATCACTTCAAATACTTGTGATTTGAAAACCTTTTTTATTTTGAACTCTCCGAGACAGTTTTACAAAAGAGTCAAAGGCTTCATCCTTATGAGCTAAGAATAACACCCAAATATATCTAGAGAAGTCATCAACAATAACAAAGGCATCTTTGTTATTGTTGGACCAAATAAATCCACGTGCAATAGTTATAATGGCCTAGAAGTTAAAATCTTATTTTTAAAATGAAAAAAACTTTTAACTTATTTGCCTTGTTGACATGCATCACACACTTTTTCCTTTTTAAATTTGATTTGCAGTAATCCAATCACTAACTCATTTTTTAAAAGTTTAAAAATTAAGTTCATGTGTGTATGTCCAAGCCTTCTATGCCATAACCAACTATTATCACTCAAGGCGGTCAAGCACTTGATGTCATTCTTAGAAAGATCATTGAGAGTAAATGTATAAATATTTTCATGCCTATGACCTTCAAAGATAATTTTGTTATTGGTTGAATCTTTATTAACACACTTAACATGATCAAACACAATTTTGTAGTATTTGTCACAAAGTTGGCTTATACTAAGAAGGTTATGTTTAAAACCATCAACAAGTAAAATATTTTGAATAGAAGGGAAATTTTTTTTACCAATACAGCCAATTTCTATAATTTTTCTTTTTCTATTGTCTCTAAAAATCATAAATTCGCCATCTTTTGGTATGGGATATGCAAATATCGATTTTTCACTTGTCATGTGTCTGCAGCAAGCGTTATCGAGATATCACATTCCCTCCTTGAATGAGGATTTGAAACATATCTGCAAGGAGAATTATGTTTTGATTTTTGGTACCCAAAATTTTTTGGGTCCTTTGGTGTTAGTTCCTTGAGAGTGTGTTCTTTTAGGAACCCAAGCTTTCTTAACAGAATTAGTTAACAGATTTCTATGTGGATAGTGTGTCACAATGTGTTTATGCTCATAACAATGAAAACAAGTGGCATTTGTATAATTAGATGATACTTTGATAAAGATATTCCTTAAGAATTTTTATTTCTTCTTGGGTTTATATCATATTCCAACTTTGTCAAAAATACATTTTTGCATTTCAAGAAATTTATCCAAATTGTTCTTTCTTTGAGTGAACTTGTAAATAATTTTTGTAAGGTCCTTAACTTTTTCACTCAAAACTTTGTTTTCATTCTTCAAAATAGAAACTTGTTTTGTCAAGATAAAATTTTCACTTTTTAGAGTCTCAATTTTAGTTGAAAAGGAAAGAACTAACTTTTTCAAAATAGAATTATTTGCATCTATTTTTCTCAATTCATCATGCAAATCTTCAAATGCACATTGCAGTTCATCTAAGAAGAAAGAGTTAGAAGTTATCTCATCATCTTCTCTGATCATGAGGCATAGGTTCGCTACTTTATTTTCTTTCTTTCATCATCAGAGCTGCTGTCATCACTTTCACCCCAAGCAACTATCATGACCTTTTTGAAACCTTTTTTAAATTGCTTTTTGAGCTGAGGATATTCAACTTTTACATGTCTAGGCTTTTTATACCCATAGCAGATGATTTCTTCCTTTTTGAATTCGTTCTTAAACTTGCTAGAGTCTCCTTTGAATTTGGTAGGCTCGCCTCGGTGTCCTTCCTTCTTAAAGAACTTTCTTCCTTCTTATTTCTTATATCTAAGAATCTTTTTGAATTTCTTTGTGATGAAAGCTATGTCTTCATTTTCATCACTTGAGGAGTCTTCCTCACATTCTTCTTCATGAGTTGAGGACTTGAATGCGATGCCTTTCTTCTTTTTGTTGTCTTCCTCTTCATCCATCTTGATGTTCATCTCATAGGTCATGAGAGAACCAATGAGCTCTTCTAGAATGAGAGTGTTGAGGTCTTTAGCTTTTTGAATAGCTGTGATTTTTGCTTCCCAATTCTTAGGTACGCACCTAAGATTTTTTTATACCATTTTTGCATTAGTACAAATCTTACCAAGAGATTTTAGTCCATTAATAATGTCAATAAAGTGAGTAAACATATTAGAAATTATTTCATCATACTTCATTTTGAATAATTCATAGTTATGCACAAGCAGACTAATTTTTGACTCTTTTACTTGATTTGTACCCTCATGGATAACTTCGAGTCTATCCCATATTTTTTTTACGGTGTCATATGTAGAGATCCTATTGAACTCATTTGGGTGAAGTGAGCAATATAGGAGATTCATAACTTTAGCATTTTTTTTAATCTCCCTAATATCAATTTTAATCCATTCAGCCTCTAGTTTAGGGACAGTAGCACCTTCAACAGTTTTGGTAGGTCTTTTGGGTCCATTTATAATAACTAGCCAAAGGTCATAGTATATGGCTTGAATGTAAATTCTCATTCTAGACTTCCAATAGTTGTAGTTTGTTTCATTAAACAAATAGGGTTTATTGATTGACTAACCTTCGAATTGGATAGGTTCGATGCTAGTGGTTGTCATATAAACTCTTAGATTGTTAAGTAAAAAATAAGAGCTCAAGCTCTGATATCAATTATTAGTTCTAAGCAACTCAAGAGGGAGAGTAAATTGGGTCTTTAAAAAATAAATAATAATTTTAAAAACTTTTTTGAAAACCTTTTAATAAACCAAACAAATATAGCAATTTAATTAAAGATTAAAGTAATAAAAATATTAAAGAGGTTAGGGATAAAGAGATTGAACCAGACATCAAATATTTATAATGGTTTGATTTCTTTCAAGCATACGTACACTCCTCAACTTTTTTTTTGAGTATTTTCACTATATAGAGTACTTTAAAGGTGCATTCTAAATCTTTACAACTTTAAGACTTCGTTTGAGTTAACCGAATGTTTACAGGCACATTCAAAAGCTTAACACAGCTTCAAAAAGATCCTACAAAAATAATTTTTTATTTTTTTCTAATCTCTCTTGAACTCTTCTTTGATAAGATTTACTCGCTCACTCAAAGGATAAAGGGTAACTTACCCTTGAATACAATAAATGAGAAGTATTAATGAGAAATACTCACTCTCTTTACAGAAATAATTTACAATAAATGAGAAGATAAAAAGGGATGAGAAACAAGACCTGGAGATTCAGCAATAAATGAGGGCTTGAGAATTCTAAGTTTGATTCAAACAATAGAACAATAAATGTAAGTCTCTAGTTGGAGTAAATACTGAGAAGTTACCCCTTATATAAGCTCTTTTGTATTCATGACCGTTGGAGATAGTGGGAGCAATAAATGCCAAAAATCTAACCGTTGAGGTCTGCTGCAAATTTGAATTTTCGTCGTTGGTGTCCACACAAAAGCCTTTGGTGTCGACACAAAGTGTCTGAGGTAGGAATCTTCAAGTGGTTGGATCGACACATTTCTTCTAAAGGGTCGACACATTTCTTCTGAAGGGTCGACACAATTTTTGTATGCTACCTCACTAACATCATGTTGTTAACACCTTTGGATCAAGTGTCGACTCGTTTAAAACTTTAGCATCCAGGGAGGACCATTTGTGTCGACTCATTTTTCCTTTGGTGTCGACACTATATTCTGTAGGAAGCCTCAGCCTTTTTGTGTCGGCACTTTTGAACTTTGGTGTCAACACAAAAAATTCTTCAAGTGGGCTCGAGACTTTTGTGTCGATTCATCTTGCCCATGTGTTGACACCCAAAATCTGCAGGTGGCCTCGGTTGTTTTGTGTCGACACGTTTTTGTTTTGTGTCGACTCAAAATTCTGGATACCAAAAGTGAAGCACTTTTGTGTCAACGCAATTTGAGTCCTGAGAGTTTTGGCTATTTTGTGTTGACACAAAATTTGTTTGTGTCGATACTAAATTTTAATACCTGAAAGTAACTTCATGAAACTGTTAGGGTGTCAAATCATTTGTTCAATAGGTGTTGACACACGTGATATACTTCAAGTGTGCTTTGCCATAAAAAGTTTTGACTTATTTTTTAATAGAATTCAACACAGAATATTCTTAATTAAGAATATATAAGTGTTTTAATTCTTTTAAGAGTTAAGTCATTTCTTTTAACTTAAAGTGTCAACTTAATTGTTCAAAATGTGTTAACACTTTTATTTTGGAGATATAAAATATTATCCATTTAAAATCCATTTAAACATAATTAACCAACGACAAAGATGTTGGAGGCAAAACGGACAAGATATATTTTTTTTTACAAACGATTAACAAAAAAATTTAATTGAATGGGCAAACGTCAAAACGGACTCCAGATAAAACTTTTGATGATGAACGATCAAAATAAAACCCGTGCATCCGAAGTTAATTTAGAAAAAAATACATTTTTACCAGGTGAATCTTCAACTACGATTTGAATTCGAGTTGAAACTCTTGTCAGATCTTCTACTGTATTCTCTTATGCGATTTTTGAATATAGTGTGGGTTATAATCTTCCGAGAACTCATACCAGCGTAACCTGAATAGCTTTAGTATTAGAAGACAGTTATGAAACTGATTCAGTCTACCCGCATATTTATAGGGCTATAGTAGTAACCTAGAGAGTAATATTTTGTAAGACTTTCAGCAGAACACAGACACGTATCAGCAGTTTTCGCAATTAAGCAAACCTCATAGCGGTATCTGCAATTATAAAAAATTAGCAGCGATTTTTGCAATTTTCATAAAATACTAAATTACTATTTATGCCACTAAAGGATTATAATTGCACTCTAATCCATAATCTTAAGACCATATAGCATTGAGCTCTTGTTATTAAATACTTATTATTTCTCCCCACGTTAAGATTCTCGATACCCGCTAATTAAATTTAATTACTGATAATTTAATTTAAACGGCATCTTGGTATTCTTTAAATCCTTTCGCTTATCGAATAACCAAATTCACCTGCAGGGTTTGGTCCGGTTAAAACTTATAAGCTTCTGTAAGGGGGTATTGTCAATACGATCTTTCAGGATGTAAATTCCGTCAATAATTAATATTTGTCATATAAATAATACCTCTATCCAATTTACCAAAAATATAGACCCATATATGATCGCACCCTCTAATGAATCAAAACAACAATTATTAAATATATGCAAATTAATAATTATTTCGGAGTTAAGAGAATAAGCACTATTCATAATAAACTTGGGGTGTGAATTCATTTATATAGCCACTATAAAATTAATTATTCCAAATATTTTGTTCAATACAAACAAAGTATACTAGCACAGAAAGTCGAAATAATAGACGACGATATTATCTATTTCTCATAACCAAAACAAGCCTATTAAAACTCTGTACTGCAGTCGTACCGATGGTATGTTCATTTCCATCTAAACTGTGAACATAAAATTTATATTCTGCAAGAACCTAAAATCTAATATTATGTGTGCAAATCGTACTATACACACCAGATTAAATATTATACAGAATATCGAGTATCCATGTATAACATTAAAAAAATAATATACATACATTGCTTATAAAATAAAAAATTAATTTTATTAAAATTAATTTAAATACTAAAAATATGATTTTTAGTATACTAATCCTAACAATCTCTCACTTATATTCAAAATCATACTGCCATACATTTAACTCACATGCCCTCTACATAACTATCAAAAATCTTAGCCAGTAAGCTCTTTGTAAAGGATTTGCAAGGTTGTCTCCTGATGTAAGCTCTATGTTTGACTGAAAATCTAAGTCTGTGTACCCCAAAGGTACTAGATTGTCTTCCTAGTAAACCAACATATAATCTTTAGTCTTTTTTAGGTACTTAATTTTATATATATATATTATCGCAGTCCAATACTCATGTTCTGTGTTAGACTGATATCTGCTAACTATGCCATTAGCAAAGGAGATGCCGGGTCTAGTACAAAGCATAACACACATGAGCCTTCCTACTGCCTAAGTAAAAAGAATCGCCTTCATCTTCTCTATGATCCTTGGATAGAGCGATTCCATGCTTAAAATGTAGAGATCCTTTCTTAGAATCTTGCATGCTAAAACAAGTAAGGATATCATCGATATACTTTGCATGTGATAAGCCTAACATCCTTTGTTTCAGATCTCGCATAAGCTTGATCCCAAGGATGTGGTTGGCCTCTCCCAAGTCCTTCATATCAAACTGTCCATATAACCATACTTTAACTATAGATAATGCCCTTACATCGTTTCTGATGAGTAAGATATAGTCTACATAAAGTACTAAAAAGGTCACCACACTTCCGTCACGCTTCCATCACACACAGGACTCATTCGGACTCTGATCAAAATCATAAGACTTAATGGCTTGATCAACCCGAGTGTTCTAAAACTTTAATCCCTGCTTAAGTTCATAAATGAATCTCTTAAGCTTACACAACATGCGTTACTGGTCCTTTGTAATGAATCCTTCTGGTTGTATCATATAGATACACTCATCAAGACTTCCGTTAAGAAAAGCTATCTTGACATCCATTTGCCAAATTTTATAATCGAAATGAGCAGCAATGGATAAGAGAATCCGAATAAACTTAAGTATGGCTATCAACGAATAAGTTTTCTCATAATTGATCTCTTCTTTCTGAGTGAACCCTTTAGCAACAAGTCTAGCTTTGAAGGTTTTAACATTTCTGTTTGTTTCTCTCTTTCTCTTGTGGATCCACGTGCATTCAATGGATTTTATCTATTCGGGTGATTCTACAAGTTTCCATACCTAATTAGAATACATAGATTTTATTTATGAATTCATATCCCTTTGCCAAAGATCTGCATCTTTGTCTTGAAGTGCTTCATTGCAGTTATAGGGTTTGCTATCTAGTTCTGTCAGGATCTTGCCAAAAGACTCTCCTAAGAACATATACCGATCAGATTAATGAACAATTCTCACATTATGACGAGACACTACCTATGTCTGTGTACTAGCAGTAACACGTTATACAGAATATGAACCCTGCGCATCAGCACCCAGTTCTTAATTTGCACATATCTCGATAGTCCTTCCACTACGATGAGGTAATGGAATATCAGTGACTTGTTCTTCTGTTCTACTGGTATTTTTTCTTAGTTCTTCTGAAAAAAATTTGTTATTGGGCCATGGTTCATAATATAATCATCTTCTAAGAATCAGGTATTAGTGCTAACAATGACCTTCTGATTCTTAAGATTATAAAATAGACTACCCTTCGTTCCCTTGGGATATCCTACAAAGAAACAGACTTCTATCGTTGGTTTCAACTTAACCGCATTCCTTTTCAGTACATGTGCTGGATATTCCCAGATCTGAATGTGTTTCGTACTAGGCTTACACCTGGTTCACAATTCTGTGGGAGTGTAAGGTATTGATTTAGAATGTACCAAGTTCAGAATGTAAGCCATTGTCTCTAAAGTGAGTCCCCAAAATGAATTGGATAAACTTGAATAACTCGTCATGGACCTTATCATTTTTATAAGAGTCTTATTCTTTCTTTTTGCTACACCATCCTGCTACAGAGTGTCAGATGCAGTCAACTAGGATGTAATTTTCTCTGATGACAAGTAATTCTCAAACTCTCCAAAGATGTATTTTTTACCACAGTTAGATCATAGTGATTTGATACTTTTACCCTTGTTTGAATTTATCAAAACATTCAGACTTACAGTGCATTAGGTAAATGTATCCATACCTTGAGTAGTCATCAATGAAACTAACGAAATACTCAAAATCACCTCTAGCTCGGATTGTTATAGAACCACACACATCAGAATGAACCAGCTTCAACGGTTCTTTAGCTCTTTAACCTTTGGCCGAAAATAATCTCTTGGTCATTTTACCTTCTAAGCAAATTCACAGACTGAAAATACCTCCACTTCTAATGAACTCAAAGGTCCATTTTCTACCAGTCTGTTTATTCTTTTAAAATTAATATGACTCAAGTGTAAGTGCTAAAGAAACGTTTGGTTCATTAAAGAAGAAATTTTTTTGTCATATAGTAAATTAGATGTGCTATTCAATTCAGTTAGTTACAGTGTATGAGAGATATGAGTAATAACATAAAGATCATCAACCAATATACCAGAACAGATAACCCGTTTATTATATTTTATAACCACATAATTATTAAAATAAACTAAATATCTGTCTTTAGCCAATCTAGAAACGGAGACTAAGTTCTTTCTAATGGAGGGTACATAAAGATAATCTCTCAATATTAAAACCTGATCTTTACCAAAATTGATAGTGACATCTCCCACTGCAACTGTTGTTACCTTTGTATTATTACCCATATGTAGGTATATTTTTCCATCACTGAGTTGTCAAATTTTTTAGAATCCCTGCAAAGAATTGTAGACATGATTAATGACTTACATATCTACACACCTGGTATCGGTATATAACACCGCTAAATATGTTTCCATAACCAGTGAACAGAAATTATCCTTGTTATTCTGCTTATTGAGATCTATTGGACATAAGTTTTTCCAGTGTCGTGTGTGGTTACAATAAAAATATTTGTCTTTTGACTTTTTCACACCAATTCGTAGCTCACTAACTACCCTGAAAATTGTGTCTCCCTGTTTCTAAATATTTTTCTTTTTTATCCTTTTCGGCCAATAGGAAGAACATTTTTCTAAAACAGACACATTTTCTAGTATTGAAAAAATACCATTGGTAGTTAAAGTTATATCCAAGTTACTTTTTCAGTCAACAAAATTTTATCCCGTTAATTTATTTTCTTTGAGTATTGAAGTAAGTGGGTTAAAAACTATTTTAATCATGAGAATTACATAATTAAAAAATACCGTTAATTATGATGAGTAAAATTTTGAATTTATTTTCATTTGATTTTTTCTACCATTTTAAATTAATTCGTCAACAGTCTGGTAATCTGAAAATAGCATGCCTCGATGGAATGACGCCTACTATCCTTCATAAGACCAGACAGGCCAATTCCTTTTAATTTTACTATATAGAAAACTGACCATACTAAATAAAATTAAATAGCGGACGTAGTTTCGATCTACTATATAATAGCAGTGACTTAGATGAAAATGATATTATTATATATAGTTAAGTGTTAACCATCACCTAATCCCAAATCAATTGCTTCACAATAAACCTTTTAGATAAAGAAGTGATCTACACTAATAATTATCCAAAATTATTCTTAAAAGAGATTTGTACTGGCGATACCGCAATTAATTTGTCAATTGGGGAGAAAAGCCTTACTGCCGACACGTAAAATTTAATTGCATCGCTTACAAACTCGTAATAGAGACCACGAAATTTATCTGTGAATAAATTCTCTCTCTAATTTAGACTTTTAAAACATTTTTTAGAGTTATAAAAATTTGTTTAATTAAAATAAATTTATTAATTTCGAAAGCCACACGATTTGAAAGAATCAAATATTTTTTCGTGTATACGATTTTAAAGATTCTTATTTATCAAACCATCTTTTTGTATTTAAATGTGTAACAGATAAAATTTAATAAATGTACAGTTTTTCCTCTAACTTTTCATCCAAAGTAGTGATTAACAGTATTTATTTATTTTATTTTTTGTTCTACATTTTTTGAAAAATAATAATTTATTTCTATTAAATATTTTTTTATTTAATTAATTCAAAATCCAGAATTAATTCTCTCATTTTTTTAAGATATCTGATTTTATGAAAAATTATTTTAAACGTGATATTTTGAAAGAAAATAAAATATTTAAAGTTTTTCATTTAATTAAAATTAATTAATTAAAAAAACTTAATTTTATTTTCTATTATAAAATATTTTAATTAAAATTAAAATTTTGAATTAATTAAATTAACAT
>JAOTRH010078432.1:0-17368 GCA_034768845.1 Heliamphora exappendiculata
AAAATAGTTATGTACGTATTTTCGTATTTTCATATTTTCTTTGAAAAAAAAAACCCTTCCTCAAGTATTCACATTTTATTAGCTTTTTCTTCAGGCAGGTTCGCAGGAAGACGGAAACCACCCCCCAACTCTACTGGCCAAAGTTGATTTAAAAATTGAGACCCGTTTGATTTAAAAGTTGATTTATTACAAAAATAAATAAATAAATTTGTTTGGCAATGCAGACTTATTGACTTTGGCTTTAAACATTTTCACTTTTTAACTAAAATTTTTATATATTTTTTTTAAAATATCATATATTTTGTTATACACATTTCGTTTTTATAAAAAATTATATTTTTAGAATCTATTCGAAGAAATCTATCGAACAAAATTTAATGCGATGGTTATCACATTTGGATATGACATTATATGACATTTTATGTGTAATACTTATATTCTTTTATGGACCTACTATTTATTTCTAACAACATACATGAGATGTCATGTATTACTCAATTATAATGACTAAAATATTATATAACATTATTGTTTTATAACAACTTGTAATTTACTTATTTATAGTTCCTTTACTTAAAGTCACTTAAATTGAAATAAGTTTTTAGCCTTTTAAACCAAACTTTTTACATTAAATAAAAGATTTACTTATTTATTTTTAAGTCAGTTTAAATAAAAAAATTCAATTTTAAATTAAATTACCAAATGGGGCCTGAGTTTTCAACGGGCAAGACAAGACCTGCTCAATCATCCATAAATAATAGAAAAAATGTCAAAAAAGTTTTGGGAAGTGGAGAGAAAATCATGTAAACTGAAAGTGGAACAGTGGCACTAACACCCGCCCCCACAGCAAAGAAATTGGCAGCTTGATTTGGAAACCTTTTTTCTATCTTTATGTAACATATTTTATTATGTAAAATATTTTTGTAGAAAATAAATTTTTGTTTTTATTTTTTAGTGTTTTGGTTAACACGTGAAAAATATTTTTAGAATAAAATTTTCCATCGCTCGATAGAAACAAAACATTTTCCTCAGCAAGAGCCACTACTGATTGCATCTGGATTTTTTACTTAAGAATTTTTACAAAATTATTTTTTAAACGGTGATCAAACAGGGATCTTTCCTGACAAAGAGCAACTAGCAGAGGAAAACAGGGGAAATAAACCATATGTATCTTTTTTTATTTAATATATATATATATATATATATATATATATATATGTATATAACTAAAAATAGTATAAGTAATTTACGAAAGGGAATATGAAGCAATAAACAAAGTGGATGGAGATGAGTATTAGAAAGGAAAGGAAAGGAATATCAAAAGCTTAAAAAACAAACATTGAATATAAAATCTACCTTTAAGAGACTGAGACTGTGAGAGTGAGGATTCGAAAGTAGTAAATCGCCGAAAGCCCGAAAGTTGATGAAAGAAGTGGTGACAAAATATGGGCTCTGTGGCTCCGGCGGCTAGATCGAGACTCAATTTTTTTGAGTAATTAGTTAAATTGATTTGTTGATAAAGTGTGGATCGGCGCATCTTTGGCCTTTTGGTGAGAGAGAGAGAGAGAGAGAGAGAGAGAGAGAGAGGAGAGAAGAGAGACAGGATTATGGGAGTAGAGAAGTAGTGGGGCAGGCAACTTATCAACGTTGAAAAAGTAAATTGAGCTGTTCAAAGATTTTTAAAGAAACAAAAAGAGAGAAAAATTAATTAAGTCAAATGTAGAGAGAGAAAGAGAGAAGCTGTGCATATTTTTGTAATATTTTTATGT
Source organism: Heliamphora exappendiculata (assembly GCA_034768845.1). Taxonomy (NCBI): domain Eukaryota; kingdom Viridiplantae; phylum Streptophyta; class Magnoliopsida; order Ericales; family Sarraceniaceae; genus Heliamphora; species Heliamphora exappendiculata. Next base: position 1,770 of record JAOTRH010078432.1, read on the forward strand.
TAAATTTAGGTTACGAGCCTCCTTATGAGATTAAAATGAGAGTTCTATAAAAATCACAAAAGCGTGTGATTTTTGATTATTTAATTAATTTTTATTCTAAAAAAATCTAAGTTCAAGGGTTCTCATGGGATCAAATTATTTTTGCAAGACAAAATGAGTAATAAAAAAGAGCGTTAAAAATAAAAAAAGTAATAATTGGTAAAAAGTCAAAAGAATAAAAAAAAAAAAAAGAATTGCTATAGGCTCTTTCAATGAGCATAAGAGTGAATCTTACAATTAAGTCTCAAATATCTTTGGAGTTCTTTCTTTGTTTACAGATAAAAGTATATTTAAAAAGAAATTGCCTAGTAAAAATGATAAATCTTCGTCAAATTAATGATGCAAATGAAATGAACAAAAAAATTGAACTTGCCGGCAGGAAGAGTGTAGGTGAGTTCCCCTTAGGAAAAATCATCAATCCCCAAGAGATGCAAACAAGAAAAAGCTAAGAGAAATTGAAAATCTTTCAACTTGGTAGAGAAAAGTCTCTCTGTTAAGCCTAAGTATAAATGGTGTTTTGTTCTTGATTTTTTTTCTATTGGGGTTTTGTTGATTTTTTGTTTACATGTCAAATTTCATTGCTTCTTAAGTTGTGAGAAAATTCTTGGTGTAAATTTTTTTTTTTCCTAATGATTTGCTCTACTATCATCTTGTTAGGATTTTTTAAATATATTTTTAATTTTTGGTTATTATATATATGCTAATTTACCCCCCAAAATAGAGATAAGGCCAAGTTTCAAAAGGAAGATAATGATACGTGACATGTCAACTTAATTTACAGATACAGAGGAACAAATTTGTTGCAGAAAGTGGGGGACCTGGTCCCTAATAGCTTAATTGTAGTTCACCATAATTATAATTTATAAATAAAGTTGTATAAGTTACTGTCATTTTTCTCTCCATTGGCCTTTTGTTGTAGTTTGAGTAGAACGGTAATTGGTAGTGGTAGGGGCACAGCAACAATAATGACAACTGTTGTTTATTAAAAGTCCAAGCGATGGATGTCACTTTCCGCACATGCAATGGGTGAGAAGACCGAAGGAGGGCTGTGCTCTTTTCAAGCCCTCCGACCTTTTTAAGTCGTCCCAAACCCAAGCAATTCTAACTATTCTAACTATTTAATAAGTGATAAGTGATTAATCCTACTTGAGGTAATTGTAAGATGATTAATCTTACTTTATTTTTTAAATAAATTTAGTCACAATTTTTTAAAAACTAATTATACTCAGTAGATTTGCCCATATTTAATATACAAGGATTGTGTTGCAATTGTAAAACATATCCAGAATGTTATAATTTCAAATCTTTTAGCCAAATTATAATATCAAATGTATGCTTAATGTCAAACCCACATTGGTTAACTTTCTTTCCCTTCCTATTGGTCCCTTCATCAATCTACCGACTTGAAAAAATCACACTAAAGTAAAATTTTACCTTCCTTGACGAAATAATCATTCAACATGTCATGGTACTTTTTGCCTTTTTTCACCTGTCCTCTCCTTTGTGACACGAAATCTTCTGCTGTCGGCTAATACCCTAAGCCAAAGCTATGCTGATTTACAAATGGTTGTACCGGGTCGAAAATCCCTTGTTGTCGCCATCCCAAAACCTTTCTTGGAAAATAGGACATATGTTTCATCATTGCTATGGCATGAGGGTTCATGTAACTCTCCTCCTCCTTCAATAGAACTTGATTGGCTTGGGCCTCATCGAAGTTAAATCCACTCAACAATAGGTTCTGTTCTCCGTGTTCAACCTCTAGGAGAAGTGTCTTATCTTCCATTGGGGGTTGCAATGCTAGATTTTTCAAAGATAGTTAATACTGCCCTATTCTTGACGACCTTCAACTTTTGGTGTAGCGTCAATGGGCCCGCTCGAACTTTAGATTCATAATGCTAAGGCCCGCCAAAGAGTAGACTAAAGGAGGTCAGAACATCCAAAATATGAAATTCCACCTCTGTCTCGAGAGGGCCAATAGCCATAGGAAATTTAATCAATCCCAAAACATTTTTCCTTGTGTTGTTGTATACTTAAACTCCCTGAGCACTGGGTGTGAAAGCTTGTAATTTCAATCCCAAACAAATAGATGTCCTAAGTGGGCACACATTCAATGCTAAACCATTATCAATTAATACCACATGAACCCATTTTTCGAGACTATTGATTGTGATATGCAAAGGCTTGTTGTGAGTCACCACTTCTAGTGGTAGGTCTTTATCAAAAGAAGGTGATCGCTTTCGACTCATCGGTTGGGAGCACTAGCCCAACTAATTGCTCCGAGGTTGTGCTGATCAATATGTTAGCTTTATTCAACGATTTTAACATTGTCTGTTGGTGTTTATGTGATGCCATTAACAATTCCCAAATACTAATGCTTGCCTAGACCTTTTTCAATTGCCTCAACACAACGTCATCTTATTCCTCTTGTCTTTCTTTGGGATGAGAACCCGATTTCGGACAACCCTCAAGTTGTTGCACCTCTACACGTCAATCGACTCGCTGTAGTAGAGGAACATAATGCAGCTCAACTCTAAGAATCAATTTTGGCCGATAAAGTTGAGAAATTAGAAAAGGTATTGAAGAATGTGAAAGGAGTTGAGGAATACATGCTACATTTAGAAGGATTATGCTTATTCTCCGAGGGTAAGCTATCGTATAAATTCAAAATGCCAAATCTGGAGAAATTCGACGGAACATGGGATCCACGTATCCATCTAAGGATGTGTGTTGGTAACTTTGCACCAATGGGAATTAATGATCAGCTCAAAGCTCAACTTTTCCCTCGAAACTTTTCCACCGATCACTCTCTATGGCTACGCAAAAATAGTTTTTATCTTTAGACGTCGTAAAGACCAAAGATTAAGAGGACATAACCATTGCATTTGTTAGTCAGTACAACTACAATTTTCTATTAGATGTAATCACCCGAGAGCTGCAAACTAACCGGCAAGAAAATAAGGAGTTGTTTGTGGATTTGTTGACTAGGTAGAGAAGAAAGGCTGCTAACATGACCAACTGACATACAAAAATAGAACAAGTCAGGATCATAGTTAAGAACCTACATTCCCCACTAAAGAAATACCTGATCACTCAACCACTCTCCACTTTCGAGTTGTTCTTCATTATGGGTATTCAGATTGAAGATGCTATCCAGTAAAGGGACATTGAAAAGTTAGAGTCGAACCAAAAATCGAGAAGATTGTATCCCAACAACAGTTAGAAACCAGCCACGACCTCAGCCAATCTTGTGGCAATTTCCTACAAAGTCAATCTTCAAAATCCTCAACCTGACCGATCTAATCCATTCGGATCATCAGCTAAGAACAACCAGTCAATTCAACTTAGAATGCCAAGAAAGGATTTCATGCCACTCACCATTTCGTTAACCACTGCCCTACATTGCCTCACCACAAAAGGATTGATAAAGCCTTTAAAACCAACCATGTCGCCCAATTCCTTGCCGTTGAAAAATGACTCATTCCAATATTGTGACTTCCATCAAAGTTATGGGCATCTTATCGACAACTGTGTGAAGCTTCGTCATGAGTTCAGGACCTCATTGATAATAAAATAATCCCACCACTAACCATTGCCCAAAGCCAAACGTGGCCACAAACCCTTTACCTAATCATTCTAAACAAGTAGATCTTAATTGCATTCAGACGAAGTTATAAGGAAATTCAAGCTGCTATTCGAAGCCCCTCACTCCACTTCTAGAAGGATCGATTTTAAGCTCCCTAGATGTGGATGGGAGTCTAAATGTGGATGAAGAGGGGTATGAGACCTTGAGGAATGGGAAGAAAAAGGGTGGTTCGAAATGAATGAGCTTGATAGTGTGGAGATCAACATCCAAATGTGGGATCTGGTCGCAGTGGAAGATGAGCATATTGATGAAGAGGATTGGCTTATATGGGAATCTTGGGTACCCCCTCCACCTATTGGGTATAAGAATACTTTAGAAAGTATTACACTTCATCGACTCTTTGGACAAGAAATCTATGTTGATGAGGATGAATCTTATTAGCTTGCCCAAGAACTAATGTGTATAGAGGAAGGTTTATGGGGAGTTGAAGAGATTGATAATACACGGGAAATCAAGGCGGTAAGGCAAGAAGATGAAAGAGAGAAAGAAAGAAGAGGGAGATGAAGGATAGAAGACCTTTAGGAGTTCGAAGGAAGTTAGCCGCGAGTGATGGAAGTTAGTAAGATAGCAGAGCAATGGACAGGATTGTGGGAACCTGAAGAATAGGTCAAACATCTAACCCAAAGTGGAAGGCATTTTAAACTAATACAATTGGTAAACGAACAGATTAGCTGAAGGGAAGAAGAAAAAGAAAGACAAATGAAAGAAAGCAATGCCATGTTGAGGCAATTGAAAAAGGTCTAGGGAAGTATTAGCATTTTGGGGATTGTTAATGGCATCGCATAAACACCGGCATGATATGTTAAAATCGTTGAATAAAGCTAACATATCGGTCGAAACAATTCCGGAGCAGTTAGTTAGGTTAGCGCTCCCAACTGATGAGTCAAAAGCGAAAATTGTCCAAATTGGTGCATGAGGAAATGCGTGCCAAACCCTTAATAAAAGGAACTCTGCTTTTAAATGTGGAAAATGAACTTAATTCACAAATGGTCTAAATTGGTTCCACTTTATCTTTAATAGACATGAGAAATTGATAATTTTATTAAAAGAATCTAAAGATATTTTTGCGTGGTTTTACGAAAATATGCCTAGAATTGATCCTAAAATCGTACATCATATCCCTTATACCCTGATGCCAAGTCAGTCAAGCAAAAGTTGAGAATGATACGACCAGAACGGACATTAAAGATCAAAGAGGAAGTAACTAAGCATATCAATGCAGAGTTTCTAATGGTAACCGAATACCCTAAGTGGGTGGCTAACATTATCCCGATCCTGAAGAAGGATGGTCGAATTAGAGTCTGCGTGGACTTTCGAGATCTCAACAAAGCCAATCTAAAGGATGATTTTCCTCTACCACACATTGATGTTTTGGTTGTTAGTACCGCTGGGCATGCTCTTTTGTCTTTCATGGACGGTTTCTCAGAGTATAATTAGATTTTAGTGAACCCCAAAGACCAAGAAAATATGACTTTCATTACGCCTTGGTGAAACTACTGTTGCAAAGTTATGCCGTTTGATCTAAAGAATATTGGGGCAACATATCAAAGGGCCGCCACTATGCACTGGCATGATATGATACATAAGGAGGTTAAAGTGTATATTGATGATATGATTGTGAAATTTAATGGTCGAGAAGGTCATATCACAGCATTGCAAAAATCCTTCTTACGGATTAAAAATACAAAATGCGTCCCAACCCACAGAAGTGTGCCTTTGGAGTGACCGTTAGAAAAATGTTGAGGTTCATGATCACTCAATGAGTTATAGAGATCAACCCCTCAAAAATTAAAGCCATCGTGGAGATAACTCCTTTAAAGATCGAGAAGGAAGAAAGAAGCTTTTTGGGAAAGGTATAGTTCATCAATAGATTCATAGCAAAACTAATGACCACATGTGAAGCGTTGTTCCATTTGCTGAATAAAGAGACCAAGTTCGAATGGGATTAGAACTGCCAAGACACTTTTGAGATGATACAACCTAGAGAAACCACCCATTTTGGTCCCTCTTGAGCCCAATAGACCACTAATACTTTACCTATCAGTGACTGATTCAGTTATAGGATGTATGCAAGCATAAGAAGAAGATATGGGAATTAAAAGGCGGTATATTTTTTAAGTAAGAAGATGACGAGATGCAAAATCAGGTATATACCCTTAGAGAAGACCTGCTAGGCATTAGTTTGAGTCTTCCAAGAGCTGTGCCATTACATGCTTTTATGCATCATGAATGTAATTTCTCGAATGGACCCATTGAAGTACTTATTTGAGAAGCTTGCGTTAACTGGAAGATAATGGCTACTTTTATTATCAAAATTTGAACTGAGGTAAGGGTCTTTCTGGTGTGTTGAGCAAAAATCTATCATCGATGATCAATTGAAGACTTTTCAAGTACTATTTCCTTTGTTTTTCGTCATTTGATCCGCTCTGATAAACCTAAGATTTGATTGGGTCAAATCAAGATGTTTTTATTATCAACTTGAACAGCAATCACTTTTTAATCTAGACACATACTTTCGTAAAGACTCACCCTTATTCTGCTTAACGTTCAACCAATTGGTCGTAGGCTTTTTGTGTCTTCAACCTTCAATAAAGTGGTTGATAAAAAGCTTACTAATTCTGTGAATGAGCTCACTGATCCTAGTTTTAACTTTCCAAATGAGATTCGAGTGAGAACTTTAGGGTGTTAGTCTGGTAGAGAACTCTTAACACATTATCACATCAGGGACTGTGTGGAGGTGCATAGTGTGGTAAAAGGGGGTGCAGTACGTTTCTCCAATTCTCTACCATTTTTTTTAAAGAAAGAAGAAATGGTCGTGTCTGGATATCCATTTTTAAAAAAGAAGGTTTTCTTTTAAAATAAAAGATCAAAATATCTAGACATGTGAAAAATGAAATCCCCACTTAGTTTCTGGAAAAAACCAAAAAGAGAAAACAAAAGGTCAGCTACTTGTTTGCGTCACCATTGAAAAAAAAAGGTTCTGGGCTAAGGAAATAAGGTTAACTGTTTAAGTTCCTCCAAAGACAGTGTAAAACCGATCTAAACCATTTGCGGATCCTTTTTTATTATTTGAGTCAATTGAAACTGTTTCTTCTTTTATAGTTTAACACACATTTCTTTTTTTTTCAATTAAAATTTTTAATTATTGGGAAATGTTCCCCAAGAATTCGTCAAAATTTTTAGAATCCATGCAAAATATTTGAGGCACGGCAAAGTAAGTGAAATCCAAATTCATTTTATTGATATCATCGGTCGTTACAACTTCTGGCTTGAATTCAAAATAAAAAGAGAACTCGGACATGCCAAAAGATGCATACCTGGCAAACCCACCATCACAAGACTTGTTTACAGACTTACTTTCAATCAACAGACTCAACAAACTCAGACTCAGACTCGCTACTTACACCATACATAATACCAGAGTCAAAGAACAATTACCACAAATTATGTTGGTGGCATCCATAATGAGTCTAGTGCAATCTATAGGCGCGACACCATCCATCATCATCACAACTTCATCTTTATTGCTTATACGCATCCGGGCCATCTCTTCATTAAAGAAAGAACCCAGATCATTCCACTCCACATAATCTGTCCAATATATTCCTACTTCTCTTCTTCACTCTTAGACAGCTAATGCCCAAAGAAGATATCAAATCCCAAGAACTTTTGGTTAGTTTCTCCTTCAATCAAGTGCCATGGGAATTCACAACAGGGGAAATCCTCTCCTTCCTTGACAAGGTGTCTATTCAGAGTCGGTCCATATTTGTTATTCTTCTTATCGATTACCTTCTTTTTCTTTGTTCCTCACACTGCTAACTCCTCTGGGTCTGGCTGGTACCTAAATCCAAATGCTTGGCAGTTGTAACTGATTGAAATTGGTTCTATAATGCCTTGTAGATTCTTTTTGAGTCCCATCCCAAGAAAAAATGGATATTCCCTTCGTTATGTCCATGACTTCTAGGTTATTTTCTTCGTTCATCAACACTTGGATTGCTTCGGTCTCATCAAAATTGAACCCACTAGTATATAAGCACTATTCCCCGTGTTGTATCTTCAAAAATGGGAGATTAACTCTAATAGAAGACAGGATGCCATATTCTCTAAGGATTGTCAAGATTGTCCCATCCTTCACCATCTTAACTTTCTGATGCAAGGTAGACAGAACGAATCTTACAACAGGATCATGTTGCCAAAGCCTTCCCAAGGGTAGGTTGAATGATGTTGGCATGTCCAAAATATGAAACTCTATTTCACTTTTTAAAGGTCTGACAGTCACTATGAATGTCAATAACGCCAACACGTTCCTCTGGGTGTTATCATAATTCCTTACTCCTTATATAATGGGCGTGAAATCATGGGTTCTCAACCTTAATTAATATGTTGTTCGTAGTTGGCACATATTTACTGCTGATCTGTTGTCCACCAAGACCACAGGTTCCCACTTTCCTGAACATTTGACGGTTAAGTGCAATAGCTTATTGTGGGAAGGCCCTTCGTGTAGGAGATCTTGTCGCTAAAGGCAGTAGCATTCAGCTGCTTGGACAGTGCTATCATTCCTACCAACTGTTCACGAGTAATATCAGTAGATATATTTACCTTGTTTAAGGCTTTAAAATATGTCTGCCAGTGCTTATGGGATGCTATCAATAACTCCTAAATGCTAACGCTTGCTTGTATCTTCTTTAACTGTATTAGCACAATGTCTTCCTCTTCCTCAATTTTCCTTTTTTCTTGCTTTCCATGCTCTTCCATTCTCTTGCTTGTCTGTCCCTTTTTCTAAATGTGTTGGTTTCAAGTACTTGCCACTTCTCGTCCGATCTTCTATCTATTCATTGGGTTCTCATAACCCTTCCCATGCTTTGGTTGTCTACCTAATTTCTATTACAAGGTATTCTTTCTCCTCAAAAGTTCGGAGGTCGTCTGCTTCCTTTTCCCTTTCTCTTGTCTTCGTTTATCTTCTTCTTGCACTACATTGATTGGCTACATATTATTTGCCTCTTCGACTCCCTTGAGGTCTTCTTCGATGAACAAAAGCATCAATGAAAGCCATACTGACTCTATTATGTCGACGTATACTTCTTCCCCAAACAACTCAGGGAGGGTGATGCACTAGAGGTGGCTACGGAGAGATCTCTCCAACTGGCCAATTGTCTTCATTATCGTGATTTTCTTCTGTTACCACAGGATCTTATACTTGGATATCGACCAGTACATCATCTAGCTCATTCATGTCATATCATTCTTGATCTTTTTGTTCGATATCCCATAGATCATCTTCTTCTACGTACAGAATCTCAATAAAATCAAGGGAACACAAAGCTGGCCCTTCCGAAAAAGGGGTTACTGGCTTCAGTTCATAAAGAGGAATGATGTAGACGGATGATTCAAACATTGAATCTTTCAATTGCAGTTCACTTCGCCTTCTTTTTCTGTTTGTCCATTTTTAGTCTGTTCATTCTCTCCATCTTCGATTTCCTTTTCTTCAAACATCTCATCTTGTGGTGAAACTTCTTTTAAACTCTCGGATCTCGGGCACATTACTTCTTCAGTGTACCGTGTTAAGTTATCACTAGGCATGATTGAATCATACTACTCAATATTTAGGCCTACTAAGTCTAGTCCATCCAAAGCCTTAAAACACTCATGCTCTTCTCGGAGATTCCAAGCCTTCTCATCTTCCTCTTCATCACTATCGTAGAAGGGAGGTACATCATCCCCTTCATAGAAAATTAAAACAGGGAAATCTTCAAATTCTTCTTTCAGCAGTAAAGGGTCATTAAGGAATTCATTTATCAAGGAGACATTGAAGGAGGATGGTATCTTGATTATGGGTTTGGGTTTGGATACTGGCGCAATGAACTCAGTCAGTTAATGAAATTGATATTTTGCGAGGGTGTATGATTTAGAAAAGGATTGGTAGTTACATTTGGCTTTTGGGCAACTGTTGACTAGGGAACTGCCTTGTTGCCTATAAGATTCCAAATTTTATGCTAAAATCTCATGCAATTATTGGTTAAATGCCCGTGCTTCTAGTGAAAGGCACAAAATTGGGCATGGTTGTATCTCGGAGGTAGAGGGTTCGAAGGCAGGGTTGGATCCTAAGATTTCAATAGGCCTTTCTCAACAATTCAATTTAATAAGGTTGATAGCGGCATAGTTAACAAGGAAAAGGTTTTTTTCTAGGTTTGAGGCTGATTTTGCAAGGTAGCCTAGGCAGATGGATTCGATTGGTTTAGATGAGGGCTTAGAAGGTTCACGTCATATGCCCTATTCATGAGGTTGGTGGAGTTATTATAGGGGTTAGGATTGCTAGTGTATGGTCACTTTTCTTTTTGGCTCAATTCTCCTTTCTCGGTATTCCCGAATTACAGCGCATCATCTATCTATACCCCAACATCAAAAACTTATTCGAAGGTTCTGAGTGGATGAGTGATTAAATACTTTTGGAACTGTGTGTATAGAGTCTTAACCACCATTCTCACCTGCTCCTCTGTTAGTTGATTGGCCATCTTTGCTGCCTTAACTCTCTAATGAGTTAAGAACTTGACAAAGGATTCCTTCGAGTCTTGGCTAGCAGTATCAAGTTCTCGAGTTGTGACGTCGAGCTGGATGTTGTAGTTGTACTGCTTCACAAATGCATTAGCAATGTCCTCACAGGTTCTAGTCATGGCGAATTCTAGCGACAAAAATCACTTTTGTGCAACTCTTGACAATGAACAATCGAACAGCTGAGCCTTTAACTGATCACTGATCCCTATTAGCAATAAAGTACCTACATACATCCTTAATCAATCATGTGATCTCTCGTTCTATCAAACCTCTCAATATCTGGCATCTTAAACTTTTTTAGAAGTTTAGCATCGGGAAAGACACAAACTCCTTCCACGTCCACTATGCAATCTCCAACTTCCTGGGCCTTTCTTAGAAATTTCTTCAGTTTTTCGATCTTATCAAACAAGACTAATTCTCTTACAAGTACGGCGATGCCTTCTAGGACAACTGGTCGGGCCACTAGCGGGGATATTACAGCAGATGAAATCTCCCCGGGAAACAAATTCTCACCCCAGATGTGATCTTTGACTACTTCTAAGTGATAGTCGTTTTGAGGGACCATCACTTGGAATTTGCACCTGGCACCAAGTTAGAACTCGAGCCTAGTTATTGAAAGCAGTGTTGACACCTAACATCCTCTGTAGGTCCAAAATGGCTCTCATCATGCCAACCATGGTTAAGTCTCCGTTTGCCATCAGTGGTCATGACTGTTTCTGATGTATCCTTCTAAATCTCCCTATCAGAGATCTAACCCAAATGTGTATAGGTTTTTTATTTCGTGAAGCTATAGTCTCAAGGTCATATATCTGAAACTAAGATGGATCGAAGGCAACTGTTAACTGAGGTCCCAGCAAGGTACGATTCATCCTCGATAGAGAAAAACTCGGGACAAAACAGGCAAGGGGTGAGGTATAAACTATACAAACAAAAGAAATCATAAAAGAAAAATCACATATCCTTAGGAGAGATTTGATCCTAATGGAAGAGTTCTAAGAAACTATATGCAATAGAAAAGGTCGGTAGGTCTTCATTTCTTAATAGAGTCAAGAATACATTTTCCATGCCAGGTAATGGTGCATGATAATAGTCAAACGGTACGCAATAACTCTTTTTGCCACATTTAAAGGAACGTGTGGATAAAAAGTTTTCTTACTTTCCCAAAATAGTCTTGAGGCAGTAAACTGAACAAAGTATCAATTTAGCAAAGTGGTGGGCTGAAGAGAGATTTTCATACAATAATATACAATGCAAATATGAATATTAATGAAAATTTTAAAATACTAAGGGCCCGTTTGGTAACGTTTTTGTTTTCAATTTTATGTTTATGTTTTCTAAGATTTTGAAAATTATAACTTAAACATGTTGGGTAATAATTTTTTGTTTACAAAATTAATTATACATTTTCAAAATTCTAGTAAATTTTGGAAACCCATTTTTTGTGTTTTCGTTTGTTTCTTAAAACAAGTTACAACTTCCAAATAACACGCGTGAACAGTAACTAGCACCTATTACAGATCCAACCTGCGCTCGAGACTCAGGTCCTCGCTTTTCCATGTTTAATGCTGCCAATGGTAGGTTCCATCTTCCATGGAGCTTCATTTCTTCTTCCTCACCACTCATCCTTGATCTGGATTGGATTCAAAGCTCACCACTCATCCTCAATCTGGATTTGATTCGTAGCAAAGAGAGAGGACTGGATTCGCAGCTCACCAGCCAAGCTCTCTCTCTCTCTCTCTCCCTCTCCCTCTCTGTTTTAATTTCTTCTTAGATCAAAATTCCGCCATCGACTTCGAAAAATGTATTTTTCCCTCTTCCTCACTTCCCCCTGTGTGTCTCTCTCTCTTTCTCTCGATATTCCACGATCTTGGTTCAAAATGCAGTACTGTGGATCTTTGTCTAGAGTTTTTTTATCCAAGAAACATATTTGGAAGAAGGTTTTTTTGTTTCTCTCTATCTCTCTTTGCTCCTTATGTTATGATGAAGCTTCTTAGGTCATGTTCAGATGAAGCTCCCACATGTTCTCCCACATGTTCTGACAAAGCTTCTTCATTGGCAGCTTCAACAATTCAATGCTATGGACAACCATATTGGACAACAACAAGAACAGTCAGGAACAAAATTTATAAAATGAGTTACCAAATATGTTAATTTTGTTTTTAAATTTTTAAAATTTTACGTGTTTATCAAACGTGTTTAATATTACTGTTTTTAAGATAACATAAATAAAATTTTTGTAAACAAAAATTTGAAAACAAAAATAAAAAAACATAAACGTTACTAAACGCCTCCTAACTAATGTGTTTTTGGGTTAAGTCCTCTTATTTTTTAAAAATAAGACCCCAGCATAGTCGCCATAAAGCTATGGTAAATGGGGGGTGCTGTACGTTTCTCCCCCTCTTTACCTTTTTTCCTTTTAGAGAAAGAAGAAATGGTCGTGTTTGGATATTGTTGGGAATGTATACTGAAAAGTCATGCGTTTTATGTACTTTATTCTGGATCCCTAGCATATTAATAAGAAACATTTTGAGATGATTTTGTATTTATAGTTTCATATTTATATTTGTGACGTATGAATGCATAATCCGTATACTCTGTTCAGTATTTGACTTGGTGCGTACTGCACAGAAGATCGGGTCAAAGATTCTGACAGATTATATAGGTAGGCTCACAATCGCAATGGACCCGGGCATTCTCTTAGTACGATTGTAATACATCGTTATAGTAGTTGGTCTTGGCTAGGTCGAACGAATCGAATTCATGTTTTGGAAATTCGATGTTCGAGCTCAATGTGTTAGTATACTTGGAGTGTATTGAGCGGGATCAACGGGATGATCGATTCTATACTGACTATATGAATTTGATCAACATCCCGTATTATTATGTATTGCACGAACTCTTAATCCCGAAGTGATTGATTAATTGTGTTCAGATAATGTACAGTACTTTGAGTCGTCAACGGTTGAGATTTTCTTCATGAGATCAGCAATACCGATGAGTTGGGTACTGGCACTGTTTGTCCGATAATTGATAATCAGCTGACGGAAATTACGTCCAATTTAGGTTGAGGAGTTCCCCCTAGTGTGCTTTGCTTATAGGTTTGATTATGCTAAATCTGTACAGTAGATCTCCGGATCCGGTATATCAAAAGGTTAAGCGGCGCGGTTGCAAAAAAAAGAAGATAATTAAATCGGGTTATCAGTAACTTAATTTATTTGTCGAGAATCCATATCTTAAACGTGAAAAGTATTCAGTGCATTTAATAATTAAAAACTTAATACATAATTTGAGTTAGGGCTTGCAGTTTAGTCAAGACCTTTAGTGAAATAAGTTCTGGTTTGTGCCAGAAATGATCTAACTAGGGGACAAAGTTAGGGATATCCAATTTTCTCGTACGGTTAATCCGAGTCCTATACTTTCTCGTGATCCCTCACGTAGCCCACTATACGCACGGTTATTTTTCTTATTGGTTTCGGTTATTATTTAATTTAATTTCAATGACGGTTTTACCGCCATGAACATTCAGAAATTAAATTAAATTATTGGAGAACGATTTTGAAATTTGGCACACCTAGAGATTACTCTCTAGGTGGCCGACCCTAATAGGGAGAAGATGGGTTTGTTTTCTATTAAGTTTATATTCCTTTTTATTCTTTTAGAAAAGTGTGGATTTATATACTTAATATAATATATTCTTTTATATTATAAAAGATGGCTTCAAAACAAAAACCCTAATTCTCCTCACCTAGCCGCCACTCTTTCTCTCTCCCTTTTGGAAATTCATATTTTACCTTTTGGAGATAAGTGTGAGAAGAAACCAAGGTAAGAATACACGAAGATCCGGATCGGTGCCCACTCGCCGGGATCGTCGCGTGCGTCGAGATATACGTGAGAAGATCGTTGGGTCGTCTCTGATCGTTGTTCGGCATCAAAGAAACTTGTTCAAGTTTCTTGAAGGTATTTTTAATCATAAAATATCAAATTATTTTATTATTTTTCAGAAAAGTCGCACAACGTCATTTTTTACGGTCACGACGTCGTTCATCGAACCTTTTTCCGCTGCGCAGCTCTAACAATGGTATCAGAGCCAAGCTGCATTTTTCATGAAAAACATGACTCCAAGCCTTTATTTTGCAGCATACGTTATTATGATCCAGTTCATTATTCGATTAAATGTATGGTTTATTTATATCGTTTTTTTGACAGCGTATCTCGATGGTTTTTAAATCGAGATTAGGTTGAATGTAAGTCTCGCGAGTGGAGGCATAGGTTATACGATGTAATTTATATTTTATTCGATTTATTTTTCAAGATTCATCTTGTAAATCGAATCACAAAACGGAGATCGAAAATGGAAAAGAAAAGCAAGAAGGAGCGGCGGCAACTTGTGCGGGCAGCACACTGTCGCTGCGTTCGGAAACAGTTTTCGAGGCTTCCAGAAATTTTTTTTGAAGTGATTTTTTGGTTAGAATTAAGTTCAATCCGTTAGCTTTCCAACGGTGGATCGATGGCGGCAAGGCGACGATTGGAATGGGTCCGAAAAAATTTTCAAAGAATGTGCTGCAAATTCCGCCATGAATAGTGATGCGATTTTCGAAAAAAAATTCGGGGCACTTCTGCTTCGAATTTTCAGGCAATTTATTGCTGATATCTAGTTCAGAATGTTAACAAGTTTCAGTAATTTTTTGAAACACTTTTGAGTCCGGGAGACGCGTCAAACAACTACTGAAAGTTGGTTGCGCAAATCTGGTACACAGCAAAATTTTCGGCATGGTGAAATGGCTGTTTGGGCTTCTTTTTCAGACTTTTTTCGGCGATCCAGCTGTGGTTCGGGGCTGTGACGGTGGTCCGCGGACAGAGAATGAAGGTCGAGTCTTTAACGACTCGTTTAGGGTTTCAAAATCCTAACCGTTTAATCTTTAATCTGAGACCGTCGGATTAAAAGATTAAATAAAAAATCCGGATCATAACGATTTTTATTTATTTAATTGTCATTGTTTTAATTATTTATTTATTATTTTTATTTAATTGTGTGAATGAATTTTATTTTATTTATTTTTCCTTTTATACATAATTTTTATTATCGGAAGTATACTAAGAAAAACGATTTTATAAAATAAATAATCCTAATAATTTTTTAAAACGGAAAAATAAATAGTTAATTATTTGTTTAATTTTTTGTGTTAAAAATTAATTAAGATTATTTAATTAAAACCCGGGTAATTAATGTTTTTTGCAAAATTAAATAAAAAAAATTTTTTTGTTTATTTTATTGTAGTTAAATAAGAAATATTTTAATTGATTAAAATTGAATTTATTTTAATCGAGAATTAAAATATATTTAATCGTTTAAAATGAACAAAAA
>JAOTRH010078443.1:0-17368 GCA_034768845.1 Heliamphora exappendiculata
AATCCTCGAACTTACCTGAAACAAAGGAATGAAATGAAACCGTTGGAAGGGGAGCTGGAGTTTCCTCCGACGGGCCTATCCGACGGTTGAGTTAAAATTTCGATAGAGTAACCTTTAAGTGAACATAAAATCTCCAATTGTAAAATGCGTACTTTTTCCTTTCTTGGTTATTTTCTTTATAAACCTGTTGAGCTATGTAGCTAACTAACTATGCGGGAACCGCTATAACAAAATAAAAAAAAAATCTAGAGTTTCCCTACGAGCTTTCCACTATACGCGCCTTCTGACGAGAATACATACTTGATTAGCCACATCTTTCTTCTCGTCATCCTGGGTTGTTTATTTTGGGTCAAAGAGTGTTGTTTTGGGACTTTACTAATTGGACCTTGAACTTTATCCGGCCACCTTCGAGCCCAATAATCCATCTCCCTATCCTTTTTAATTATTGTCTTTTTAATATTTAAATTTTTGATTAATTTATTTATTTAGTCAGTTCTTCTTAATGAATGGAACTAAAAAAAAAATCTTAACAAAAAGATTTAAAAGATCTAGTATAAAATAGAAAAATTTTGAATTTAATCCTCTTTTAAGTAGTAGTATTAGATTTAGTCCCATCTTAAGTTTTATATTAGGTTTTATATTAGCATTAGTCTCGTTCTTATTTTACTTATGTGGGAAATAACCCAAATATCCTCATATTCACGGTTCCACCGAAAATAAAATTGTCGAAAAGATCGCACATAACGGGAAGGCTTTCAAAAAAACATTTACCCTTTCCCGAAGATTACAACGATACAAATGAAAGATATTCTCCTTCGATACAATCAAAAATGAGTTCATGGGAGAAGAAATACAAACAGTACGAAGGCATCGGTTTGAAATGGAAGAATATCAAGTTTTCAAAGGGAAGAACATCTCGTTAATGAACAAGTATTAGTTCTGTAATGGTTCGTTTTGATAAACTGATAACTCAAAAATCCTAACATTAAGAATCGAAATGATATTGTACACTATTGTATACTAGTTCTTCAATAGTTCAATGTTACTTCTATTAAAACATTCAATTTCATAGCGATTTAGGGATTTGATGTTCAAGTACCATATTGTTGTACTGAAAGTATCATTTGGATGCTCATCTGATCTCGTACTCATAAATACTTTCAGTATGATCCACACTAAAAACAAACAACAAACCGTTATTGGAAGGGTAAATGTATCATTTGTGTCTGTCACTTAATTGATTTTTGTTGTTGTTTATTTTTAGTTGCGATTTAGGGATTTGATGTCAAAATGATGATATTGTTCTATTATCTTGTTGTACTGAAAGTATCATTTGGATGCTCCTTTGAGTTCGAACTCCTAAATCAATCAGTATAACCCACACCAAAAATAAACAACAAATCGTTATTGGTATGGTAAATGTATTATTTGTGTATGTCTATTAGTTGATTTTTTTTAGTTTCTCGGAATAATGGTAAAGGTATCAGTATGGTCAAGAACCAAACACTAAGATTTGAAATAATAATGTACATGTTAGAGTTTGAAATGAACAATGTATCAGTTAAAATCACATAAATCAGAAAATAACCAACTTTTGGAAAAAATATCATTTGTGTTCAAATAATAGCAAAATATATCATTTAGGTGAGCACTGATAGCAACTAAAAAGCATCCATCTTTGAAACTTGTTTGTTATTACTAACTAATAATTGTATCATTTAAGTCATTTCTTTCATGATTCCAAATCATTGCTTTCACGATTTCAAAAAGTACCATTTCAATGTACCAGTAAGACACAAAATGTAGGCATTCATGTTTTTGAAGCAAAGATTTAACAAAATTCTTGAGCAGTGATGAATGTATCAGTCGTACTCACATAAACTAAGAAATAACAAGATTTTGGTAAATGTATCATTTGTGTTCAAACAAGGAATAGTATGGCTTCATGAATTGGGCAAACACTGATAAACATATCCGTAAGACAAATGTGAAGCAAATCTGCTAAAAAATGTAATGCCTTCTGCTAACTCATTATTCTATCGTTTGGGCTTTAATCATTTGAATTATCATTTGTATCAGTAAGGCGGACAGCAACTAAAAAACACCAATCTTTGAAGCTTGTTTGTTATTTCTAACTGGTAATTGTATCATTTAAGTCTGATACTATTGTTGTTTTGGACAAAAATGACTTGGTAACATTGTGTAATGATGGAAAAAGTAGCATTTAGAATAATAACCAAATTCTCTTTGTCATTGCTTCTTCCAACTGCATTATGTATCTTTGAACAAGTGGATGTGCTTAAAGTGTTCATTTTACCATTCTAAAAATGGTATTTCTATATTTCATATGTAAGCACTTCTAAATATGTTAGTTGGAGTAACATGTTTGGTAGGAAGATATTATGCAATGAAATAAGTTTAAGGGAGGATATGTGATCCTTAACGTTTTTGTTTCATTCTCCTTTATGGATATGTGATCAAGTCCTTAAAATGAAATGTAAATGAGCAATTATAAGCATACTTTTTTGTTTTATTTACATGCATCTTTAGTTGTATTTGGACAAATTTTTGTTCATGATGGAAACATAACACCCATAACAAGTACCATTTGAATGTATTAGTAAGATGCAAAATGTAGGCATTCATTCTTTTGAAGAAAGTATTTAACAAATTGTGTGAGCAGTGATGGTTGTTTCAGTGCTGATCATAGCAAACAAAAAACAACCACCTTTGTAGCTTGACTCTTGTTTTTAACTGTTAAATGTGTCGTTTAAGGATGTAAAATTTGTTGTTTACGGCAAAAATAACTTTCAACCATTGTATAATGCTAACAATGTATCATTTATATTAATAAGCAGATTTCATTTGTTCTTGATGCTTCCATTTGTTCTTGATCATTCTACATAATTTAAATGTGAAAAATCAAAGTTTGACTGATAATTATTTGAGTTTAACTGATAAGTATTTGGTTATGTTCTTTCCTATAGGGTTCCTTCAACAATACTAGAAGTGATGGGAACCAAATTTGTTCCTAAAAATAAATTTCATGGACAGAAGGATCGAGTAAAGGCTGCAGCAAAAGAGAAAAAAATTGAGACATCTTCAAAGCCCAGAAAATCAACTCCAACCAACACACCAAAAGAAGAATCTGCAACCGAGCAAGTAAATTTCAATTTCCATTGCAATCTAAACTCGGTAATTTGTTTATTGAAGAGCTTTAAGTTCAGAAGGAAACACATCACAGCATTGCAAAAAAACCCCATTTTGGAACTTACTTGATGCATTGCGACAAGAGAACCTAGAGATATCAAAGTTTAGAAAATTTGATGAAGATGTGGCTGCCCTCATTGACAGATTTGACATTCATAAGCAAACATTTTCACTTGCCGAGAAAGAAGTCCACTTGACAACAAATGAAATAAAGTTTGTCTTTGGTATACACTGCGGGAAGGAATTGATGACCAATTCATATTGTAACAAAGTAGAACTAGGCTTAGTAAAGAGAAGGTCAGTCAAAGTAAGTAGACTTTCCAGTCCAGGCATGAAGGCTTTGCTAGAAAACTTGATTAAGAAGAAGAAGGATGATGGTGTTGAGTATGTAGCCCGCCTTGTTTGCTTGTATCTTTGCTTGAATTTGTTTTTTTCTACGACGGGACATACAATTGGGTGGAACTACTTACAATACATGGAAGACTTGGATTCCATGAGAAACTTTGATTAGACTGAAACTATTAAAAAAATTTTGATTTCATCAATGAAGAAATACCATAAACAGCCACAAAAATTAACCAGTTGTGTGATTGTTCTTCTGGTACGTATTATTTGAATTCCCATCATTGTTTTATAATTAACAAATTGTATAACGTAACTTAATGTTTATACAGTACTGATTTTGTGAACACACTAACATCATCGAAGCGGATGCAGTAGTCCCAATGACGAGGCTAATGAAATGGGATCTCTCTAAGCTACATAGGGAGATGAAGAAAGGGAGAATCAACACTTTAACATATGACGAGGTGCGAAATGTAAACTGATACATCTCATTAAATCTTTGTTGAAACATAATTTCCTCCTACTCATTACTATTAATTATGTACTTTGAACTAATATTCATCAACCTTGACAACCTCTAGGTTGTTGAAGAAGAAATACCTACTACAAAGGAGGAGAATGATATGTACGAGATACACGATGACAACCATTTAGAAGGGGACACAGTAGTTGGAGAGGTATGCCAAAAAATGATACCATAACCACTCTTTTTAGTGTTTGAACGGAATGAATTTAGTATTGATACATTTACCACTGTTGCGAACGTGTGAACTACTAAACTGATGCATTTATCATTTTAGTGAATGTTGAAAATGACAATTGATACATATATCATTCTTGTGATTGTGAAAAATGAGAAATGTTAATTGATACATTCAATATTCAATAAGCACCAACATTAAGATATTTGTACAAACTTGAATGTAACTTGTACATTTCAGGCAAATGAAGATGCTGAAGCTAAGCAACAAAAAAAGACAAAACCTCTAAATGCAAATGACTTCTATGACGGGAATTGACCTAAGTGGCGACGTTGGAGAAGCAATGTATGTTGGGGTACAATATTCAGAACAAAAGAAACAAACAAGTGACATGGAAAAGAGAAGTTAAATGTGGAGGAAGAAGCTGAAATCAAGCTGTTGAAGAAACAAAATGAAAGGTTGGAAACAGAGTCAGCGACGATGTTACTGTTGATCGAGAAATTGAACGAGAACATCTATTTTTTGCATGCAGCAGTTTGGGAATCTACCGCATTGGCAGCTAGAAAAGACATGGAAATAGCTTATCTAAGAGAAATTATACAAGAATTGAAAGCTACTAATTCCGAAATATAAGGTTTCCTAGTGGAGACTGTTAGGATCAAGCGCTTTTGTGTCGACACATTTGGACTTTTGGGTCGACACCACAACTCTTCAGTCAGACTTGAGACTTTTTTGTCGACTCATCTTCAACTTTATGTCGACATCAAAATCTGCAGATGGCCTCGGTTGTTTTGTGTCGATACAATTTTCATTTGTGTCGACACAATATTCAGAACAATTTTTATTTGTGTCGACCTAAACTTCCAAATACCAAAAGTGATGATCACTTTTGTGTCGACACAAAACTTGTTTGTGTCGACTCATTTTGAGTCCTAAGAGTTACGGCTCATTTGTATTGACACAAAACTTATTTGTGTCGACACTAACTATGATACCTGAAAGATAATTTCATAAAATAGTCAGGGTGTCAATACATTTGTTCAAAGGGATTGACGCACTTAATGAGTTTCAAGTATACTTTGCCTTAAGAGTGTTTGACTTATTTTTCAATTGGGTTCAACACAAAATACTCTCATTTAAGAATATGTGAGTGTTTTAATCATTTTGAGAGTTAAGTTATTTTTTTTTGTTAAGGTGTCAAAGCATTTGTTTAAAATGTGTTAATACTTTCATTTTGAAAATATAAAATATTATTCATTTAAATTTATTTATTTTTAAAAAATAAATTATAAAAAACATAAAAATCAAAATAAAAAGCCATTGGGCTAACAGAGACAATTGTGCATGATATTACTCAGCGAGAAACCACGGCATCGCATGGTAGGCCAAGCTCGATGATCAAATGGATTAAGACAAAGGAAAGAAAAGAACACAAACTCTAAGCTTTTCAGTACAATGAAAGAATTGCAAAAAAACCAAAGATCAAATATTCAAAGACTGCACTAATTGTTGTAGAAGACCTGAACCCTGAAAAGGAACAGTCAAAAGGCAAGTTATCTCAGCACAGCAATAACTTTGAAGTCTAAAAATCTATGGATCAACTGAACAAAGGGCGCCTAAAAGAAATATGGGGGAAGAGATCAAACAGGTACCTCTCTTACCTAAAGTATTTAAACATAACTCGTTAACAAACATATTACAAATAATTTTTTATTGTCTTTCTGAACCTAGTTCTAAGGTGTGGCATTCGAATGTCCACAACAATTGTGTGTTCGCTGAAGACATTAAATATCTAGTGTTGGAGTCCGACACGACCAGCAATGTGAGTAGTTTATGGTAAATTACTTTAGAACCACATTAAAATTTGTTACCTCAAACACGTTACCTAACTGATTCATTTTTCAGTGTAACAATGATACTTGTATAAGTTTGAGAAAACGTTTAAGGAAGTATGAAATTCTATTGATAAATGCTTAGACAATCACCTTGATCCATACGGTTAATTGATGCTTACAGCGAATATCTCATGTTATCTCAAAATGCCAGTAGGGTGGTTGAGCATAGATCATTCATATTCACAAGTTTGTTCATGGTATGAGCTGTTAAATGTATAAGATTTGATATGAGTTATGAGAGAATGTTTTAAATTTATGCATAATTTAATCACAATGTCATGAAATATGAACATTTGTGAAAATTCAACAACTTTTGAAGAATAAAGACAAAATAGCACTTCAAAGATATATAAACCAAAATATGGATGTGGCACGCCACTGTCGCTTCTCAATCTTCCCAATATATCATGCTAACCACTGGACATTGTTGATACTTGATGCTGAGAAAGGTGAATGGAAGCACTTTAACTCCATAAGGCCACGGGTTGATAGGGACACACACTGCTACCATTTTAAAAAAGTGGTAAAAATACTAATTTTCCATTCCTATACATTACACTAACTAATTGGCAATGAGTTATAGTGTATCGATAAATGTTTGTATTGTGTAGAAAGATTACATTGACTAGTATTGCAAAGAAGCGTTAAAAGGTGATGTTTCGACACAAGATCTTGTAAAGAAAATCAACTCGGTAAAAGATTCTCCACAACAGGAATACGACACGTAAGTATATTTATATGAAAAGATAAGATAATCTTTTATTGTCAACATTGTCAAAATATGATGTTTACTCTATTACTAATTTGTGTAATGTATCGTTGTGCAGACTTGACTGCAAAATTATTGTTTGTTACATTATGAAATAGTTCATGAACAATGGAAGCATCAACAGTTCCTTCAACCACAATGATTGTCAAAGATTCAAGATTGAGCTGCTACATAATTTTCTAAATGACAACGAGTTAACATGTTACATTGAGAATGTATAAATGTAAATTATCAGATTCTAATCATGGCAGTGAAGGAATTTGTACTATAGAACATGGAAATGTTTTTGGATTGAAAGTAATAGATTTAGCATAATGGATTTTGTTGAACACCAGTTTTGGAATTACATGTTTGACATTCAATACAATATGGTGCAGTTGTAATCAAGTATACACTTTGACATTATTCATCCTACAAGTATGACTGATACATTTATCATCACACTACAATTATCATTGATACATATCTTTCATCTCCTGCCGTGTATACAAGGAAAGCGCAAATGGTATAACAATCTATAGAACACACAACAGACCAAATAAATTGAATTACATTCTCAAGGGGAGGGGCCTTGCTAATTACTAAACACAATCTCTCATTCATAAGTTAGCAGAAAATCAACCAATTATTGTTTCTCTACCACACAGTTTCAAGAAATAATCCAAATTCCTCCATATAGCAATCCACAATATAGATTTTCAAGCATCAAGGTTAATAAAAAAAATAGAATTAATTCAAACTTCATAAAAATAGAACTTACAAATAGGATGTGAATCCATCCCACATTAAAACCTTGTTACAAAAAAATTGTGCTACATTGAATGTTTATACAACTCAACCAAATTGAACTTGTGTCTGGCATCATATAACATCATTTGATGGGCTGACAAATCACACTGATACATTTATCATAGCAAAAATTCGTGTGAAAGCAATGATACTGTTAATTGTATCAATTGGCAACACAACTTACTAAAATAAAATTGTTGAACAAATCTGTGTAGAGTGGCAATCAATTGAATAATTGGTACCACTTTGGTTGCATTAAAAATGCAAGTTAAACATCATTTTGGTCATAGCATGGTGGGATGACCAAAATACAAACATTTGTTTTGATAATTACGCAAAGTTCTAATCAACAAATAACCAAAAAACAATCAAGTAATAGAATCATTTGTAAACAATTAAAAGTATCAAAATATTGTCAAATTGAACAACAAATAAAAGCATTCAATGTAAATTGTATAGTTGGAGCAATTCATGAAAGACGAAATATATTCATTCAATAAAATTATAGAATAACCACACATGGCCAAAGATAATCAATAAACCACAAGTCCAAAGGAATAAAAACATCTAATCTAACAATGGCTCTTTACATGTTTTCCTATTGTGATTCCCCAATTTGCCACAAGGACTACATTTTATTTATTTCAGCTTTTCGCCTCTAGAGGGGATCCTCAACTTCCGCGGTCTCCCTGGTTGTTTCCTTGCTAAAGGTGAAAGTATAGGTTCAGCGGGTACTTCATCAGTTGCTTTCCACACAGTTGAAATAGGAAAAATGGATTCTGCATATGATGTTGCATACGTCTGAACATAATAATACAAATCAACATATGAATTCAAATTCTTCCCGCTCATCTTAATTGCAATAACAGCGTGTGAGCACGGGCGTACATTAACTTGCCACTAAGCACAAGAGTAAGTCCTCTGCTTCAAATCAACAAAAATCGAAAGTGTTGAATGGACCTCAAATACATCGTCACCGGACATGCTAACCACCCATCGTCTACCCTCTCGAAATGCTTCCTCTGAACTAGAATCAATCTTAGGGCATATATATATTCCATTTCTAACCTCTTGCCTTGTTCCCCTGTCTTGACATCTGATTCATCAGTTTCAAACGTATCTTATCAACCAATTGGGTTGTCGGCAAATGTCTTTCCCCACTAATCCAATTGTTAAATGATTCCACTGCATTAGACCGCATCTCCCCATACCAACATTCTTTAAAGAATACGTTAACCCAATGTTAAGAGGGTAATTCACTCAGAAAACGTTGTACTCTCTTACCACCCTCACGCCCCAATTCTTCATACAATTGGTTGAAAATATCAAGAGTGGGTGTGTATGCACACTTTGATAAAAGCGATACCAATTTCTCCTTGAATCCATTAGGGGTACCACTAAGTTGATTACACAAATTTGCTTTCAAATGATGCAAACAGAAAGCATGATATAATGATGGAAATACTTTCGAAACTGGCTCAAGCAGTCCGGCTTTACGGTAAGAAACAAACGTTATATTCCTCAATGTGTCCAATATATTTTTGAGATGTAACAAAAACCAATGCCAGTTGTCCTCATTCTCAGAGTCAACAATGGCATAACAAACTGGAAATAATCCTGAAATAGATAGGAAAAAATAACATTATTGCATGAACTAAAATGATTATACATAAACTGATACATTTATTAATGCAATTGATAGAATTAAATAACTGATACTATTACCCGTATGTTCATTAAATTAACATATCTAAAACAATGACATAAATGATACAATTGTCAATTCGCTGACACAATTACTGATACACAACTAACACAACTTAAAAAAAACAATAATTGATACAACTAACATAACTGATACATTTATGCATACCATAATTGATACAACTAACATAACTGATACATTTATGCATACCATAATATCTACAATAACTGATACAATCATAATTAGAAGATATACAATTACAACTGATAATATCAAATTTCAATTCAAACACATTGACCTTGGTTCCCATCCTTGCTTGTTGCTGCAAGCAGATTGCCCTTGTATCGTCCTTTAAAAAACATCCCATCAAGAAATAATATAGGACGACAATAGTTGAATCCCACAATACAAGCACAATAAGCAACAAATAATCGTTTAAAACACCTCGTGTCGGTGCAATAATCTAACTGAATATAACTTCCAGGATTAGCCGCTAATACAACATCACCATACCACTTCAACTCATTGAATGAACAATAATAGTTGCCGAAAACATCACCCTAGGCTTTTTTCAACGCCCATCCAAGCCTGATAGTAACTAATGTTAACCCATAGCTAACCTTGAACTGATGTACAACATCTATAGGTCTCTTAAGAGGCGTACCTCGAACTTCATCTACAATGATACTGAAAAACAACTTAAAACTCATGTGTGCATTAGTTGCTGTGCGTACATCTGCTCCACATGTGTGTTCATTTATCAATTTTTGAATGTAGAAATAATCATTAGAACGACCAACTCTAGCATGGACTAACCGCATACAACCCCTTGGCTTCCTAAAAAAACAATGAACAGTGACCCTAGTCCTGTCATTTTTCACAAATAAGAGTTCGAAGCCACGCTCAATAAAATATTTTGAGAGTTCGTTGCGAAATTCTTCAACACCTCCTTCAAATTTTTACCCCACGTGACTAATGGCATTCGCCCACGCAGAAGACAATAACACTTTCTGTTTCTTAGAACTAACTTGGCAACAAGTTAGCATCACTATCATGTTTATCCCTCCATGTTCGCTCACATTGTTCAATACTCTCATCACTAATATGTTCACTATTAGAACCCTCAGTCACTAATTCGAACTCATTATTATTCTCCTTCACCTCCACATCAATAGAATTTCCAACATCAGTACCCATAATTGCAAACATTGCATATAAGTTATCGTCATTGTCCAACATACAATGCGGACGACTTGGCAATGTATAAGTTAAAGATACACTTGCCTCTTTTAACGAGCTCCACCTGTTTTGCACCATGTTCAAAAGAGAATAATACGAATGCTTCCTGCCAACCATTATTGCAGCCGTATAGCTTTTGTACTTGCACATAATATTAAAAGACTTTCCATCGTAGCCAAGCAAAAAAATGACCTACAATTAAAAAAATGTTAACAGCAATTATAGTCATTCTGAAATGTATAAAAGATACTAAAACACATTTTGGAAGAACAACAATTTATTATAACTGATAAATTGCCAGTTGAATTCGAATTCTAGAATTTGCATTGTTATTGCAGCTAATACATTTATCAGTTGAATTCGAATTATGAAATTGTACTGTTGTTTCAACTGCTAAATATATCAGTTGATTTTATAATTTGTAACTTGCAATGTTGTTACAACTAATACATTTATCAGTTGAGTTCAAATTATGAAATTGCGTAGAGCTGCTAAAAGCACCATATCAACTACCAAACATATAAAACATAAACTTTTCAAGTCCTCTGATAAATGTTTCATTTGTAGTTGGATTTTGGAAATTGAAGATTTGTTTTAACTGATAAATATATCAGTTTAATTTGTATTTTAAAAAATTTATTGTTGCTTCAAATTATAAATGTGGCAAAATAGCTTTTGGTAAACATCTCATAAATACTTCACCAAAATCACCATGATATTTTATCATTTAATTATGAACGAAAAAAAAAACAAAAAAATAAAAATAAAAAGTTCAAAATAAAATAAATATGAACTATATTAAATACATAAAGTCACAAAAACATAAAACTTAAAAAAAACATATATAAACTACCGTGAAAATATAGAGATTGAATCATTCGAGAAAAATTGATTTCATATCCATTAATAAAAATAAAATCTTTGAATAAATGGACATTTTTACATTTTTTAAACAAAAAAATAAAAATTTAAACAATCTAATATAACAGCAACATTTATATACCAATAAAACTCCAGAAAGCCTTCGAATTGTAAATGTGAAGAATATTTTGAGCACGACGAAATAACAATTAACAAAATGAAAAATGAGTTGAAATCTATTCCAAGTTAGGAAAATTAGTTGATTTTCAATTTCCAACTAAATTGCTTGCCACATCTGAATTTTGAAGAATTGGAAGAATTTTGATGAATGTGTTCAAAAATATTCTCTATCAGTAAAATGTGTCTGTTTCATTAAATTGCAAGATATTTTACAACTTAACATTGTGTAACAGTCACTTAAAATCAAGGGAAACATAATATTTTTCATAAACAAAGTAATAAATCAATATCCTGTGATTTCAGTGCATCTTAGTGTCAGAAAGATTAAATGCAAAATACAGCATTGGTTTCTATAGGGAATAATGCATCCTAGAATTAAGGTATTTAAAATAAAAATAAAGCACCGATTGATAAAGAGTATATTGGACCTAAAATTCATAACATTTGAATAAAAGGACTAAACTCAATAAAAAGATAAATATGACTAAAACTAAATTAATCCTATAAAGGGGAAATGTCTCACTAACTACTACTCATTGGGTTATGAACAATAGGTTAATAATTAGGACCAAAAAAATGTAATATTTATTACTTTCACAACTATTAATACACATTATAAAAATACTTAAATATTTTTTACTTATTATTCACATGGTTACCATTTTTCAAAAGAAAATAAAAAATAACTTATTAGTTTATTTTAGTTTAATTTTATATTTTCTAAAGTTTTTTATATTCTTGTTTATAAATTTTATTTTTCTATTTCATTATACTTACAAGTGGTTGTTTAATTCTAATGAATAGTTCAGTTAATTCGACAGATTTGTTACTCCATAATCACCAATACAAATTTTTTTTTAAGATGACGGGAGATTTGTTTGACCATTTACTTTAGGAGATCTTGGAAACTGAATGCAGTTTAGTTTAGTGTGGATACCAAGTTTATTATTGAAAAAATAAATCATAAAAATACCAAAATTAATCTTTTATAAGATTATTTTTGACCTACAAACAGAAAATAAAAATTGTAACAATTAACAGATCCCTTGGTATGGTTTATATTTTTTTAAAAATACCATAAAAAGTAGCTATAAACACCCCAAATTGAAAATTTGTTTTTGGAAGGGTATTGACATAAGCAGAGCCAAACAGAGTCTGCATAGATGGGGACAAAAGTCATTTCTTTTTATTTTTAAATTGGATGCGTTGATAGGCGAAAGTAGAATTTTAGTTAGAGGCGAAAGTAGAATTTTAGTTTTAGAGTGATCAAAATTATATCTAAAAGAATTATAATTAATAATAAAAATTATATTTAATATATCAAAATAAAAAATAATATCTATACATTTTTAATTAAGATATTTGATAATAAAAAATTACAAAAATAATATCTATACAATTTTATATATTTGTATTTATTTTAAATTTATACTATATACAAAAAAAAAAAAAAAAAAAATTAAAGTACTGGGTGGAGGGTGGCCACGGCTCCCAGCCCCTCCCTCCCTTTGTCCTTGTCAGCAACACTATTTATTGTACCTATGTTAGGCCGAAGCTAGGCCAGCTCAATTCCTAGACAAATGTGATGTTTGTCTAGGCCTCATGTTAAGATGTAGCCTTATTTATTATAATATATCTATATATTATAAATATGTATTATATATAATAAAGTGAGAATTAAAAATATTATAAAATTTAAAAAATTTTAGCTTTTTAAATTAAAAATATTTTATGTTATTTTTATTTATTATATGTATTATATAAATTTTCAAATATTTTAAAATAAAAAGTTTAATAATTTCTTGATTATTATTATAATGATTTTAGAAGTTATAATTCTCATATGATTGGAGTCAATTAAAGAACCATTACTCATCAAGTTATATTATCTAATTATAAATTATATTTGTTTTATTTATAAATACGTTAAATAAAAATAAATAAATATTGAGTATGCAAAATGTAAAAAATAAATAAATTAATTAATTTACTCTTAAACAGAAATCTTAATAAACATGTTACTCACAAATTTCTGAATAAATATTTAGTTAGTATTTTTTTCTTAAAAAAATAAATTTTAAATAAAATAATTTATTATATAACAATTGAATTTTACTAAAAATTTTATCTTGCGTCTCAACAAAATTTGAACCACTTTTAACCGAAGCTAAAAATTACCACCCGATTAAAAAATTTTGCATAAATTTAAAGGACAAAAATAATTGAAGACCCATATAAAGTTATCTAATTTGCTCAGAGGACTTCTCTAACTGCTTGAAAACCTGCAAAAATGTATTGGGCTCTCTCTCTCTCTCTCTCTCTCTCTCTCTCTCTCTCTCTCCCTCACTTTCTCTTCCTTTATGAGTGTTCTTTAATTCACTTTCTCTAAAAATTAATAATTTGTCAGCATTTATAAAAATGTATTTATAAGTTTGTCAAATTAAATCAAATATAATTTTTATTTTTTATTTTTTGAATAATAGGTTATAGTGCCACATGTAATTAATTATAACTTTATTAAATTAATCTAAAATCAAATAAGTTATTAAAATTTTTATTATTACTTATTAAATATTTTAATAATTTTTTATTCTCTATACAATTGCATTTAATTTATCATATTCTAGCCGCACTAATCATTAGTTATTTTAAAAATATAGAACAAGAGCAAGTAATTTTTTATTCTTCTTGATATGTATTTTTTTATATGTTATAAAATTCTTATTTTTATATGATTTTGGTGATTGATTTTAATTTAAGAAATATATTATTATTTTTTTGGTTATATTAAGTAGAATATATATTGATTTTGATTTTTTTGTTAGTTTATTGATTAATAATTGATTTGTCAACAATATTTGAATTGTGTAAAATATTGATAAAAATAAAAACATAAACAATTTATCTTCTTATTGATAGATTAATTTATCTTATATTAACTTAATCAATTTTAGCAGTTACAACAGAACGTTCAATTTCAGTTGTGAAAATTATAAAAATTAAGTTGTGCAATATGATAAATTATAATTTTTTAGTAAGTTACTTAATTATTTTTATTGAGAAATAAATAACTAGAGATTTTAAATCTAGAAGTAGCAAACCTTTACGCTAATAATTTTTTCTTTAAAAAAAATTTGAACTATAACAATAACTTTTATCGGCATAAAAAGAGAAGTATAATATCATATAAATAAACATGTTTAATTTTATTCAAAATAAATAGCAAAGATATCACTTTTAAATCTATCAATCTATCTATTATGCATAATTTAACGAATTTGTAAATGCATTAATATAATTGACAAGTAATTATTTTTATTTTTTTTAAAAAGTTAAGTATGACAAATTTATATATATTTAAAAATAACTACAAATTAATACACTGTAGTAAAAGTATTTTTCAAAAGCATAGATCCCCTAAATCCATCTTCGCTCAAAATTAAAATCTTGAAGCGAGAACAACGCCTTCTTACCCACTGAGTACGGCACGTTGGTGGGACAAAAGTCTAGAGACGCGTCGCCGTAGACTAGAGACGCGTCGCCGTAGACTAGAGACGCGTCGCCGTCGCCGTAGAGTCGAGAAAGCCGTCGCCGTAGACTAGAGACGCGTCGTGGCGTTTCATTTCCAAATGACGGATTGAAGACGCGAAGTGAGAATTCAATTGTAGCCAAACACGTCCAAACCCACCGAAGGTGGTAGGCCTCGTAAACATCTTACTTCTACTGGCCCACTGGGTTTGACAAGTACGAATGGCAATAAAATATAATGTTTTTTATTTAACTTTTCTTATATTTTTTAAAATAAATTTTATGCATGTATTTACACATATAAATGTATTTATTTTATATAATTTGAGACAAACCAAAAAAATCGAGGTAGGAAAAATAAATACCGTTCTCACCCTATATGTTATTAAAGACGGAAAAAATTCGTAAAAATCAAGGTGAAGACATGAGGGGACAGAACAAAACGAAAAAAATTGTCATTCCTATGTGCAAGTAGTGTTGCAATGGGAGCGTGACAAAGATGAAGCCTTTTATACTCATTTTTTATTTAATTAGAGCGATGGGTGTTTTATTTTTATCTCTTGTTTGATTAGGACACAAATAAATATAAAAAAAATAATAGGGTGGGACAATAATAGTTTCTAAATTTTAAAAGAGTGATACTAATAAAAAATAATAGTTGATGAACTATTATAACTAAAAATATAAAATTTAAGAAACATAAATAAAAATAAGAGATAAATATAATATTTTTATACTTTAGTTTTATTATACGTTTTAAAAATTATATATCTATACTATTATTAAAATGAAACACTCTACTTTAGTTTCTTGAAACTAACCGTATTTTTTGTTCTAAAATTACCTTTATTGTAATTTTGATTTCAAAACTTAAATAATTAAGAGAGTAGTTAAATAACTACCAGTAGGTATCCCTATTTATTATTCTTTTATCTTATTTTGAAATCTCATTATTCTTAAGCTTTCATAATTTGTAATTAATACATTTTATTTTTATAATTTATCATATAGTTATTTTTATTATGTGAGTTTTTTTTAATATATTTATACAATTACTAATATTACACACGCATTGTGTGGGTACAAACACTAGTATATATGTGTAATTCATATCTAAATCGGAGGACGTGAGGCAAATATCATCATCTGCCCATTTGTTGTCGGGGCCGAAAAAATCCAATACAATGAGACGAGAACATGGGAGGGTGGAGCGGCATAAGAAAAATTGTCATCGTTGCTCTATTGTGGTCCGTTTGACATTCGGTAATACAAAAATTAAATTATGATTAGTCCCATTTTGACAAATCTCTCATCTAAGTGGGGCTCCCGAGGAGTTAAAAAACTCATATGACCACATAAAAAAAAATCAATGGCCTTCTCTATTTTCTTTTGCTAAACATTAAAATTATAAAAAAAAAAAACAAAAACTATTCATTAGTTTTCTTCTTTTGTGAAAAAAAAGTTGTGGAGATTTATAAAACAGCCTAACAACGGAATCTCTTTAAAAGTCAA
Source organism: Heliamphora exappendiculata (assembly GCA_034768845.1). NCBI lineage: Eukaryota > Viridiplantae > Streptophyta > Magnoliopsida > Ericales > Sarraceniaceae > Heliamphora > Heliamphora exappendiculata. Next base: position 16,735 of record JAOTRH010078443.1, read on the forward strand.
TTCTGTATATTCTTTTAATTGGTTATTATTTATTCTTAATTTTTTATAGCACTGCCGTCCATTTAGGCCTTGATTAACCACTAGCTTATAAGTTTTTTTTTTGCTTCTATGCATTTTTAATTAAAAATTTAAATTAAGTTTAAATTAGTTTGTTTGGTAAATTAACTTTTAACTTAACTTTTTTTAAATTAGTTGATTGTGTAAAAAGTTAACTTTTTTACTTTTTATTCAAATTGTATAATTTTGTTATTCTATATAGTTAAAAATAATAATTATATATAATTAGTTTTAGTAAATAAGTTATAAATTGAATATTATTGTCTTTTATAATGTAGTGAAAATTTGAATTGCGTATTATAAGAATTAATATTTTAATTTAATTTTTAAAATTTTAAATTATTTTTTAAATAAACTATGTTAACTTTTTGGTTTCTTTTAATAAAAAGATGAAGAACAAGAGCTGCCAATCAAAGTCTTAAGCTTTAGATATGATTCTTGTAAGATAACATAACTAGCAAATATGGTTAATGTCAATAATTAAAGTCCCAAGACCTTTTAAATTAAAAAACAAATAAAACTTATTCGATTCAAATGTATTTTTATTCGCCAGTAGAAATTTATAATTTTACTTTTT
>JAOTRH010078454.1:0-86087 GCA_034768845.1 Heliamphora exappendiculata
CATTTGATAATTGAAAACTCAAGACATAATTTGAGTTAGGGCCGGGAGTTCAGTCAGGATCTTTAGTGGAATAAGTTTTGGCTCGTATGAGAAAGGATCTAACTCGGGGACAGAGTTAGGGATATTCGATTTTTTTGTACAGTTAGCCCGCCCTAATAAGGGGGTGGGGATTTGGTTTTATGGAAGATATATATCTCTTGCTTCTTTTTAGGAAAGAGAATATATATACTTAGCATTATCTTTGATATGTGGAGAAATATATCAAAAGAAGGCTTTATATAAATAAAATCCAAAAAACCCTATTCCCCTCACCATATAGCCACTGCCCCTCTCTCTTTTTGGCAATTAATTTTGCATTCTTGGAGAAAAGTGTGAGAAGAAACCAATAGAGGGAGGACTCTTCGATCAGTATCGGTGCCTACACACCGTGATCGTCGTAGTGCGTTCGGGACATACGTGAGAAGGTTGCGAGATCGTCTTCAACGTATTCAAGACTTCTTAAAACTTTTCAACAAGTTTCATAAAGGTATTATACTATTAAGATTAATATAGTTCCTAGTTTTCGTGAAAAACACATACGTCGTTTTTTACGGTCACGGCGTCGGTTCAAATTTTTTTTTCGCTCTAACAGAACGCATGGTTTCCCATAACCCAAGGCCTGAAGATTCACTAAACCTAGGCTCTGATACCAACTGTGACACTTCATCATCTGGGCACGTCAGGACATACATAAGTATATATAAGGAAAATATTTTAGCCACTCATTCATATTTAGATATCAAAAATATTACATCATTAAGAGTTTTGAACGGATAAAAAATACATAACGTTTACAGTTTTGCAAATATTAACAAAATCTTACAATGAGCACATGGAAACTGAACAAAAAGAACAAAAGGTGAAAACTCCATTCTTTAGCTAGCATTGTCGGGGTCTGCTGGTTCCTGCCACTCACCCTGTTCTTCAAAACCTTCTTCTTCTTCGGGGGCGACTTCCTCCAAGAACTCTTCGTACTCACCTGTGGAACGAATGCATGAGCCAAATTCCAGAAGCAAACTCCCAAAACTTTCTAACTAAACTCACAACAAAATATCCTACAATGCATATCGTAGAATACCCAATACAATTTAAAGCTAAGGAGACAGACAAATTTGACATTTACGGCAAGGTAAGTATTAAACAACTAATTATGCAGGTAATGAATAGTGCAATTCAAATGCATTAACCCAACCCAATTATAAATCAACCAATCAAATTTTGAGTGGAACTATTACGTTCCCGTATATTAAGCTCCCATACACCAACGCTCCCAATCACGACGGCGTATAGCGGGCACTCTGCTCAAGACGTGGCACAGCTCAGGACGTAATACGGCTCAAGACGTGCATGGCCCAAAACCAATCATACCCAACACGATAATCCGAATGGTACCATTACGTTCCTGTACATTAGGTTCTCGTACATCAGCGTTCCCGATCACAGTGGCGTATAACGACTGTTCGGCTCAAAACATGATACGACTTAGGACGTAACACGGCTTATGACGTACATGGCCCAAAGTCAATCATACCCAACACAATAATCTAAATGGTACCATTACGTTCTCGTACGTTAGGTTCCCATAGATCAACATTCTCGATCACAGTGGCATATAGTGGCTGTTCGACTCAAGACGTCATACAGCTCAGGACGTAACACGGCTCAGGCTGTATATGGCCCAAAGGTAAATCAAGCTAACATAATAATTTGAATGGCACCATTACGTTCCCGTACGTTAGGTTCTTGTACATTAGTATTCCCGATCACTACCACGTATAGCGACAGTTTGGATCAAGACGTGATACGGATCAGGACGTAACACGGCTCAGGACGTATATGGCCCATTGTCAACATCCCAATCAACTAGGACTCACTAATCATGATAAAAAGTCTTCCTTCATCCACATCAACCGTATCAAGATATAACTCAAAAATATACAAAGGGTAACCCACGAGATGTCACCAGTGCCACAGTGACAATGCTCGTGATATAACAACGTCTATTTCGAAGTGCAACTAACAATGAAATAATATGCAATTAAGCATGATAATTTGTACAATCCAACATAGCATATGGTACAACTAATTAAAGTATTGAGTACATGTATAGGAAGCACAAGCTGTAATTCATGACCATGGATTCAACCTATTGGCATGTATTTTATTCATCAAATTATCATTTTTATACACCCATCATTCACATAATTCATTTAAAGTCTATATCTTTATGTCCCACAATGTGTCATGCCACTTATACACTTAGCCAAATTTAGGTAAATGTTCAAGTGTCAAATTAAAAATCATAACAGTGTTTTGCACCACCTAGACATGGAGTTAAGTTCTGAATTTTGGACACCGTTTACAAAAAATTATTTCCTAGAACTTTTATGTTTGTCACTAAGGTTAGATCGTGGGGTAAATGGGTCATTTATATCATTTAAGAGAAAATCATTCAGCACTTAACAGAGAAAAATACAGAATTTGGGCCTCTGTTGGCCTCGGTTTTGGGGCATCAAATCAAGGGATATGGGTCTGATTTTTGGTTATGTTCTATTTGAAGGTGTCCTCTACAAGTCTCATATTTTGTACAAAGGCTAGTTGTTTGGAACAAGTTGATGAGGTTGGCCATTTTATAAAATGGTTTCAATCAGCAATAAAGTGTTCAGCATAACCTAGTTTTAGCACAGAATGCACAAGCCTTTGGCGAATCATCCGAGGATGTCTAAGGCTAATGTTTGGTCAGTAAATTGTTTAATATGTTTGCTATATTTTTCATGCACACCACGTTTGGATTTGGCTATTAAAAACATTAGTTTCTGGTCTTACAAAAACAACCGACAGAGAGCTCTGTCATTCACAAGTTCACAATAGTTACTTTGGGGAGGATTTTGGCCTATCAAGACTTCATATTTTAGACTCCCTTTTGGTGAAAATTAATATAAATATGTTATCTACAGGTTATATGTTTTGACCTGAGCTCATTTTTCTCACTCTAACCTAGGGTTTTTATGTCTGAAATATAGAGTGGTCAGAATCTGACACTCTTTAGTAAAAATGGTGTATCTCGAGCTCTACCCAATAAAATCACTTCAAACCAATTTTGTATGAAAGATAACTTTAAAATATAGATCTAGAGATAAAAATAACACTTAGATCATATTTTTACAATTAGTTATGATAGATCAAAGCTTGTGGAAGAAAGTTGAAATACACAGAAAATCAGGCCCTTCAGGGTTTTGGTGCCTTAGCTCAAGATATGTTTAGATTTAGTTTATTTTCTTTGAATGCATGTATTTCTTACATTTATATCTAGGATCCAGAACCCATACAAGCTATTAAACTAAAAAATAATCACATGCAAACCTATCCAACAATAGATCAAACATGAACAATCCCTATTTTGGCCCTACAATGCCTTTTTTGTGTGAGATTGTGTTTCTTATTCTTAGAGATGTTTATAGAGATGAGTTGAGGGATATTTTGTAGGAAAATGACATAGGGTTTTGAGGAGTTTACTTACTTATTTTGAAGATCTAAAGGAAGTAGGATGGCTAGGACTTGGCTTTCAGACTCCTCTAGACCTCCTTAGACTCCTTGGTTCTCCTCCTTTCTTCTCTTGGGAACACTAAGAAAATTTATGATTTCTGTCCCACACTATAGTGCATGAAATATAGAGGAGAATAGGATTGTCTTGGTGTATTTTTATAGCAAAAAGTGTAATGGAAACATAATTATTATGTGTAAGCTTTAAATTAAATTTTTTTAAAATTTCTATTGGATGCATGGGAGGTGAGTTCTTTTTGAGAATTGATTTTTCAGATTTTTGTAGAGGGAATGCCCGCTTGGGCTGTTTGGGGCAGACCAAAATCTGGACTTGCATTAATTTAGGGCTTAAGTTACATTTCAATACCATTTTGTGTGAAAAAATGCCTATAATATTAATTTTATATTTCTTTTTGGTGTCTTAACTAAATAAAACATATTATTTTAGTGTTTTTATGATTAATTTAGTATTACCATAAATTTTTATAATTTTTATAGCAATTGATTAAATAGGTATAAACTTTTAAGTCAAATTAAGCTAGTTTGATAAGAATTGACTTTTTAATTTATTTATTGTGTAGGAACTTTAAATAATGATTTGTTTGCTTTTTTTAACCTATAATATTATATTAGCATGTATATTACTTGTATAAAAAGTCTTAGGTCATAATAATAATTAATTTACACAATTGTTTCTCATTTTTGAGCTTAGAAAGGTAAAAAGTGACTTTTTAAGCACAAATTCCTAGGTGGTCCACCATTCAAGGGTTTTTTTTTGTTTTTTTTGTTGTTATTTTATCTTTGGTTACTTAATTGTATCTAAATATGTAATTTAGGTTGTCCACGTGTCAAAATTTAGATTTTTAAGACTTTTTGCAGTACTATGGGCAAAATGGTTATTTTACCATAATTATGGGAATTTTTGATTTTTAACCTCATATTTTATGTTATTTACTTAATTTAGGATGTTAGGATTCTTATCTAAGGATTAGGGTTTTGCCTCTGAGCATTTGGTTTTTTTAGGGTTTCTGGATCGAATTAGGGTTTTCAGGCCGAATTAGGGTTTTTGATCTTCTAGTGACCTAAGATCTTATCGTCCTGTACTTCATCGTGTGAAAGGTTGGGGATGATTTACTTGCATCATTTCTCTTCGAACTTGGGCCCTTGTTTACTTGAGTCGTTATTTATTGAGGGTGTTGTGACACCCTATCCTCCGGGTAGGTCGGGACATACATAAATATAAATATAGAGATATACTAGCAATTTATTCATGTTTATATACATTAGTTATTACATCATAAAGGAGTTCTAAACTATTCAAAGTACTTAACTATTATAGTTTCACCAAGAAATTTTAAAAATTAGACTAAGCATGGGAAAAATTGAATATAAGAAATAAAGGAGAGGACTCAACTCTTCAGAATGCATTAGCGGGATCCTTGTGCTCTTGGAACTCAACCTGTTCTTCAAACTCTACTTCTCCCTCTGGGATGACTTCCTCTAAGAACTTCTCCTCACTTGTGGCACGAATGCCATGAGCCAAGACCTAGAAGAAAAACACTCTAACCTTCTAACTAATCTCACGGCACACAAAATTCATCACAACGCATACCATATAACTCCCGGTACAGTTTATAGCCAAGGAGACAGACAAATTTATGATAGGATAGCATATAAGTCAATAAACATGCGTGTATGAGATGCTGTGTATGTAATGCAGATGCCTAACCCAACACGCACCCAGATTATACTAGGAATTCCACGCCAAGAATCACCAGAGTAGACTTTCAAGGGTATTTGATCACCAAAGCCATCCTTGCACCTCATTGCGAATAGTAAACGCGGCCCTTGGCTTCAGGCCTTAGTTTTTTTACTCAATTGCAATGGCGTGGGGTCCGCGCCATACTCCAGGCCAACAAATTCAATAATCAGTCAATCAGTCATATCAGACATATATCAAGCGGTTTGTCCCACCTTAAGACTCATGATGCCTTCGCTAGTGTCAACCCAATGTCTAAGTGCTAATTAAGAAAATTCAAGAGACACTTCACAGTATACAAAGTACCAAGATGAGGGATTTAGGACCGCCATAATTGGGCTCTTCTCCAAGTTACCACCATAGTGGGATTAGGTTCGCCGAATTAGGCTCTTCTCCGAATTTACCCTTCAAAACATCGTAGCATTGGGGTTTAGGTCTGCCATAATTGGGCTCTTATCTGAAGTTACCACTGTAGTGGGATTAGGTCTGCCAAATTAGGCTCTTCTCCAAAATTACCCAATTTGCCCATATCGACACCACTTCCATAATATAACCATAACTTAAGGAGCGATGGATTCAAAGAGACATCAAAACCAAAGTGCTAGTGATGAACCCATGGTGTCTAACAATATTCATGATAAACCATTTCAAACACTGGGGACACGCCCAGGGTCCATAAACCAATTTTGTAACACTAGGGACACACCCAAGGTGCACAAGGGGAATTCATCCCAAAACATTTTCGAAAATGGAAACTAGGGACGCCTTAGACTTAGAATTAGGAACGACAATCTCAATACAACCCATCCCAACAACGGTTGCACAAATGGACTCCAATATGTCAGGATGCAAGTGACAATGTTCATAATGTGTACCATTGATCTAAAGTGAAACAATTTATAGCATGGTATCAACATGGCAAGATTCATGGTACAACGCGCAAGGCATAAGGTATAAGTATGTGAAGCACAAGTTATAATTCTCAAAATATGAATCAAACATGATAGCATGAGTTCTAAATCATCATACATTCACTTAATACAGTAATTTACTAATTCAAATCAATCATCATATAAAACTCGGGTCTCATAGCAAAGGGTACTCAAATCACGTTTAGCAACTTTTAAGAAAAAAAAGATCAAGTATTAAATTAAAAGGGCCGACAAGGTATTGGGGTATCTAAACTTGGAATCAAGTTATAAGTTTTAAACACCATTTAGATAAAAATATGTTTTACAACTCTTATGTTTAATACCAAGGCCAAAACCTAAGGCGAAAGGGTGAACATAACATCCTAAGTAAAAACGGTTCAGCACTTTCTTTAAGATTTTATAAAAAATATGTTTATGTTGATCTCGGTTTTGTGGTACCATATTAAGTTCAAATGAGCCCATTTTTTAATATGCTCTAGTTCAACATGTCCCCTACCATTTTCATGTTTAGATCTAAGGGTAGTTGTTTGGAACAAGTTAGACTTTTTGGCCATCAGTTGAGCCAGTTTTGAACAGAGGGTTTGAAACGATTTTGGGGTGTCATCCCGAGGCTTTAAGGTCTAATTTTTAGATAGAAAGTGGTTCAATATGTTAGCTACAATGTTCATGTAGACCACGTTTGGAGTAGGTCACTAAAAATAGGAGTTTTTGGCTACACAAAAATATGTGACAGAAGTGTCTCTTGAGGACTGAAACTCAACAAAGACTTTCAAAGGGGTTTTGACCTGTCACAACTCAATAATTTGTGCTCATATTTGGTGGGTAGATAGATATACCTGTTATATAAAACTTTCATGTTTTGATTAAAGTTCGGATCTCACTTTAAACTAGGGTTTCCAAGTCAGTAGTGTTGATTGGTCGAAAAACGACATCCTTTGGTAAAATTTCAATATCTCAAGTTCTACTAATTCAAATGAGTTGAAACCAACTTTGGCCGAAAGATAACACAAAAAGATAAACTTGGACATAAAGAACACGTTTCGATAAATTTTTGACAATGAGTTACGGCGTTCCAATGTTCAGGGAAGAAACATCTATATTCTCAAAAATCAAGTATCATAGGGTCTAAGTCTTCTACTTATGTTATGTCAAGTTTTTGTTCCATTTCATGGCATGCTTATGTTTTAGACCTTAATATCATGACTCCAGAACACTTAGAAGTTATTAAACTCAAAGATAACAACATACAATAACATCTCATATCACCCATAAACATAACAGCCCCAAATTTCCAGCTACAACGCCATTTCTGTTTGATTTCGGTTCTCGATTCTTATAATGTTTAAAGGGATGTGTTGAGGGATATCTTGAGGGATATTATTCATAAGGTTTAGAGGTTTTACTTACTTGTTTGAGAGAACAAAAGAGGGTGGAGGATGGATTTGAACTTAACTTTTGAAAATTTCCTAGATTCCTTCGTTTTTCTTCATTTTCTCCCTCAAACTCACCATAACACTCAAGAGCAAAGAGGTCTGGTTTCTCTCCCTCACTTGCACGAAAATATCAAGTGGAGAAGAGGGTGTTTGGCTTGGTTTATATAGGAAAAGGCTAGGGGACATGATGGGAACAAAAAGTACCATGGAAAGACATTTTTCTTATTTTTAATAAGTGAGATGTGAGATGATTTGAGATGTTTCAACTTTAGGGGGCTAAAAATCAGATATGGGAAAGATAAATATAGCTAGGGGTCAGTTTGGGGGACCAAAATCTGATCCTCCATAAATCAAGGGATTTTCTCGATTTTCGTGCCCCTATTGTGTAAAAAAATACATTAAAAATTAATTTGATGTATCTTGTTGGTGTCTTTTCCAATTGAGACTTATTATTTTATTATGTTTATGATAAATATAGTATTTCCATGTATTATCTTAGTTTTCATATCAATTGATTAAATAGATATAGTCTTTTAAGTTAAATTAAGCTATTTTGATAATATGTGACTTTTGACTTATTTTGTTATGTATGGACTTTAATAATGATTATTTTGCTTTTGTTGACTGATAACACTATATTATTATGTATATTACTTTCTCAACAAGTATTGGATCATCATAAGGCTTAATTTAATACATTTGTCATCATTTTAAGCTAAAAAGAAAGCAAAAAGCTACTTTTTGGCACTCTTTCCAAGGTGGTCGGCCACTAAGGGGTAATTTTGTCATTTTTTTATGTTATTTTGTCCTTTTCTACTTAATTGTACTTAAATTATTAATTTAGAGTATTCATGTTTCAAAATTTAAAATTTTAAGACTTTTTACAATGCTAGGGGCAAAATGGTAATTTTACCCTATTTATGAGGATATTTGATTTTTAACTCATTATTTCATGATATTTACTTTATTTAGAATGTTAGGAGACTCTCCGAGTGCTAAGGTTTTGTTGCCTGAGTTTTGTACCTTTTTAGGATTTACGGGCCGAACTTAAGGTTTTCGATTCGAGTTAGGGTTTTGAACCTCGTTCGTACTCTATGACCTCGTGGACTATCCGTCACTAATACTAGGATCCGAGCAAGGTTGTTAATGGTGTGGACAGGGTTGGGCTTATACATTTAGTACCTTGAGTAATGGTTGCTTTGTATTGCTAAAACTTTAAACCGATTGCTACAACAACTTTTAAATGTAACGTTGCATACCTATGTCATGGGGTTGTTGACTAGCAACACGTTAGCCTAAAGTCTTATCCTACAAACATCCCCTTTCTTGTAATGATGTAACAAATCTAAACTTACATACATCCCCGAGTTGTGAATATGAGAGTACCTCTAATCATCGACAAAAGGCCTGGCAGCTTAGATATGTTGGTGGTACCCTTCCAATTAAGGTTGCAGTTGTTTCCATTGCTTTAGTTGATTTCCCTAGTTCCCCTATCCTAGTTATGAACATTATGACTTGTTGTGCCTGGGCTGACCGCATTCATAGCAGAGCTTTACCTTTGTAGGTTGACCCCTTGCTTGCCTTGGTTTGCCGGCCGGGTGGTATGGCTTTTTGGGAACAAATTCCCTATTGTTCCTCAGTGGTCCTCCTTATCTAGTACTCTCCTTTCTCTGACTCCAAATCTTTCTAGAGTCGGCTAAGTCTGTTTTTGCCAATAGGGCTGCTTGTACTACTTGAGTGTAAGTCGAAAGTTGTAAGCAGATGACTCTAGTTCTGATAGAGGGTTCTAGACCCCACTCAACCTTTCGTGCCCTTGATTCTTCGTCAGGTATGATGGTTGCGGTGAATCGGCTCAACTCTTCAAAGCGGTTAATGTACTAGGTTACCGACATAGATCCTTATTTTAGCTCTAGAAATTCTCTGACTTGTCCCTAAAGAAAGGGACCTAGGAAGTACTTTTCCAAAAATAATTCTTCAAACTGATTCCAAGTCAAAGTTGCTACATCTTGGGTGTTGTCAATCACAGACCACCAGTAGTCGGCTTCTCCTTCCAGTAGGTGTGTTGCTAGAGCTACTCGCTTGGCATCGGTCTGCACTCCCATGGAGTTAAATAAATTCTTGACAGCTCTTAGCCATTCTTCAGCTACTCTCGGTTCAACTCCTCCCTTGAATGTAGGGGCTCATTATTTTCTGAGTTTTGATAAGAACCATGCCCTATCTCGGATGTAAGGACGGTTAATGCTGGTGGTAAGCTCACACAAGACCTGGGCTAACCCTGGTACTTCTTTGTCTATGGGCTCATCTGCTGGCTATTGATGGTTAGGTCATCTACCCGTCATCTGAATAAAGAGGGAAGGTGTTACGGCTTGTGAGTCATCTTTTTAAAGTCTTGATTGTCTTTAAGTTTTGGGACCTTGTGGAGTTAATTTAAGACTTATTCATTTGTATTTCATAACATTTGAGTTTGAGTACAAAATCAGCTAGGAATACAAGTTTTTCTTAGAAGGATTGCAAAAAGCGAGGTACATAGCACATAGGGGCCCAACCAGAATAGGTGTGGATAAAATCATCGAATTTTAACCACATAGTCCCATGTTACTTCCAAGTTCTGTAGCATTTTCATTGTACTTCCACGTGCCAGTCTCACTCGGGTCCCATGCGAGCTTTATCAGTGATGGCGATAGAAACCTTCGCGTAGGTCTCCATTAGAGATGTTGTATAAGTTCCTACTTAGCAGTTCTTGTAGTTGGGGTTATTGATCTTTAAAACTCGTTAAGTGCAGATGTTGGTAGACATTCTGTGCTATAACTTCAGGTAGAGATCTGCTTTAAGACTCGATGATGCGCCGGGTGGTTCTTTTGAGGATGTGCACGATTTGAGTTTCTCAAGAAAGTGCTAAACTCTAATAACTATCGTTTCTCATCGATCTTGGTCTTAGGGGAGGTGACCTCGGGTGGTGAATGGTCAAGAGTTTAGCTGAGGGTTTCGAATGATGTACTAGACTGCACGATACATGGCTGGGGTTTAGAATGGCTTAGGAAAGGTGAACAAATCCTTTACCGAGATTCAAGGTAAGATTCCCAAATGGTTCAAAAGATAGGTCGGATGAGGTCAAATGGTCGCAGTTAAGGTAGTTACCGTTGGCATAAATTGAGTGGTTATTTGGGGTTCAAATGTAGGTGAAACAAGAGGAGGACACAATACTTAAACAAATGTCCTCAGAACTAATCCAGTAAAATTAGATTATGATAAAAGAGATATTAAGTAGTAGCAGCCAAACTATATATTTGCCCTGAAGTTATGTCGGCCTAACGTACTTAAATTCAAGTATCTAAGTCTACTTTCCTGGTAAGGATTTCAAGAGTGTACAAAAGAATTCACAAAATTACTACAACGGATTGTGGTTCCAGAATTGAGAGAAGATGAGCAATGGCAAAGATTTTATTAATATCGAATGTTCAGAACGAGTAATTAGAAAACAAGAGTTAGTTCAAAGATAATAGCTTGAATCAGAGGAGAATCAAGTGCGAACACAGATCATTATCGAGGCATGAAAACTTGAGGACAAGGGTATTTTCTAGGATTAAATTTCTTATAGGATTATCAACTAGACTTGGGTGCATAAGGGTTTCCAATGAATGACACTTGACGTTACCATTGAGGACTGATATATAAGAAGGAAGGATACACAAAGAACTTCAACCAAGTATAAAAGTTAATACAAGGGTTTGGGGTAAACGAGAAAAGAACTTATAAGGATGAAGTTGCGGGGTTCTAGTGGTGGCTCTCAAGGTGATATCTGTTTACTCCCGTCTACCGCCCTTAAAATAAAATAACTTGTTGCATGAATCTTTGATCTTCGATCTCGATGCTCTTATTCATCCTTCGCATGTAGATTCCCTGCTGCTTCTGATCCTGGTAATGTCCTAACACGACTAGCTATAGGACATAGACGCATCATATTTTAGTTCTTATAACGTATAAATGATAATTATAATTAATACAACGCACCCTACAGAGCTTCTACGCTACAGAACGCATGGTTTCCCACAACCCAAGGCCTGAAGGTTCACTAAACCTAGGCTCTGATACCAACTGTGACACACCGTTCTCCGGGCACGTTGGGACGTACATAAGTATAGATAAGGAGAATATTCTAGCCATTCATTCATATTTAGATATCATAAATATTACATCATTAAGAGTTTTGGACTGATAAAAAATACATAACGTTTACAGTTTTGCAAAGATTAACAAAATCAAGGTTGATCCGTCAAAAATCAAGGCAATCATGGAAATGCCTCCTCCAAAGACCGAGCGAGAAGTCAGGGATTTTCTGGGCAAGATACAGTTCATCAGCCGATTCATAGCCAAGCTGACAACCCCCTATGAGCCATTGTTTTGCCTATTGGAGAAAGGAGTCAAGTTTGAATGGGATCAGAAATGCTAAGATGCCTTTGAAGCTGTGCGTCAGTACTTGTAAAACCCACCTATTTTGGGTTCTCCCGAGCTTGATAGGCTACCGTAGCTAGTTTATGCAAGAGGTTTACCTTCTCCATTAACCAACTATGCAAGAGAGGTTAGAGGTGGAAACGAAGAGAAATTAGTAAAAGGGGAATAAAGTAAGAAGTAATGTGAGAGAAAACTGGAAAAGGAGCATTCAAGCAAAGAAGCGAGAAAAAGAGGAGTGAGTGATTACTCAGTTTTGCAATAATGGCCGATGAAGATTAACGAGATGGGTGGAGACATGATGATGAGCCCTTGAGCCCAAACCTAAACTGGATGAAGGGATAGAAGGAGGACGTGATGAAGAGCCCTTGGAGCCCGAACCTGAATTGGATGAATGAATAGAAGGGAGGCGTGATAATGAGCCCTTGAAGCCCAAGCCTGAACTAGATGAAGGGTAGAAGTAAGTTAGTCGGAAGACCAAAAGAGCGGCCTCGTACGACACCAAAGTATATAAGAGTGTAAGGATCTTGGGTACTCATTGGCATAAATGCACAGGTGATGGTTGAGTTGAGATGAAACTGACCCCCTTGAGGGCATAGCAGGAGGGCCCCTGACAAAGGCTTCAGAGAAGGTGAATTGATCATTGAAGACTTATGGAAGAGGCAAGTGGGAGGTGATTAGTCTGTGGATGGACATAATGGAGCAGATAAAAGCACAACAATTTTTGAATGATCGTTGGCCTTCTTTCTCTTACTTTTGGGGATGCTTTGATATTTGGGAAGAACATTTTAACTGATATGGTAACTTATTTTTTGAGATTTGCATCTTTTAGGGATTGTTTGTTAGGACTAGAGAGGGCATGAATTAACCATTGAAGACTCGTAGAAGTGAGTGGGAAGTGACTAATCTGTCGAGGGATAGCGCACGAGCATCTCGAAATGTTGGAAACGTTAAATGTAGGCTAATAAGGAATTACTAAAGAGGAAGAAAGTTTACTTGAAAAGGTAAAGGGCTTCCAGCAATGGTAGTGGTCGCGCCTCAATGAATAGTATCCAATCCAATCAGGGTCTCGACAAGTACTATCGGGACAAAGTCCTTCCCCAACCAAATCTGGCCTGGAATGTCCACTAGTGAGCAGCTAACATGTCCATCAAAAGGAACCAAACGATAACGAGCAAGGAGGCAAAAACATAAAGCATAACGACGCCGTAAATGAAAACCAAGGACGCTGAGATCGCTGGTAGGACGAAATCTCTCAATAATCTAAGGAATGTCAAGATAATCATCAGATGTCAATAGAGAAGTCTCCATCCTGGATAAGCCACGGAGTTGCATTATCTGCTGCCGATTAGAAAGGAAGAAGGTCGGCACGACTACAGACTTTCTCAGGATAAGATCCAAGATAGCAGCAAATTCTTCTATGGTGCGGCACAGTTCTTCAAGACCGAAGCGAAAAACATGAGATTGTGGATTCCACAAATATACAGCAGCTCTCAACATTGGTTCGTTGATCTTAACAGCCATCAGAGAGAATAGAGATTTGATACCCAATGAGGCAAAATTAAGACCCCCGATATGTGAAAACTCTTCTATCCATGCAGAGAGAGCTAAGAAAGGAAGCCATTGAGGTGAAAATGACAAAAAATGGGGACCCTAGTTCATACTTATAAGGCATGAAGAGACTGAATAGTAGAAGGCTTGGAAAGAACTAAAGATGCCTACGACCGCCACCTTGGAGTGCACGACCGCAACATTCAAAGGACAACCGCAATATCCAGTACATGGCTACAACCTTTAGAACCGTGCACACGTGTCCTTTCCCTTGACATTCCTTGAGACAGCAAGGTTCTATCTGTGAGACCGTAGCCTTTAAAGGTTGCGGGTGTACCTCTTTTTGCACCCTTTTGTATCTATAATACTCGGTGACTTCTTTCAAGCAAGACATTCATGTTATTTGCACATAAGACATTCATTTGCATAAGTTTAGACTATGACTTATACTATGCAATCAAGACAGTTTAAGAACTGAGAAAATAAAGCACAATCATATATGTGGAAAAATAAGAGGCTTGAATGCATATGAAAGTGTAACAGAGGCACCCTGCCCCGTCATCAAAACCCTGAGGCATGCAAGCCCAAAAAACCAAACGTATCATAAGTGCATCAAAATGTATCAGAATATATGTGGAATAAATTAGTATGAAAAGATGGGGGGTCTCTCTTTAGTGTCTCTAACGAACTCGGCGAAAAGAGGGGCCAGCATCTGAAGGGCCAGCCTCTGACGAGTTAAACAGCTCCTCCAGGTCATCACTGTCATCACCGTCGTTGTCAGAAGAGGAAGATATGACTCGGGAACGGCTCTGAGTAGACAAAATAGATCCTCGAGTGGAGCGAGCTCGGAAGGAAGCACGAGACCCACGACCTTGCACTGGAACCTGCGGCTGTGTTAGGCCGAAGACTGGAGCAGGTGGCTGTCAAAAGAAGATAAAGATAAGTATGAGATACTGAAAAGACATAAAGCTAAAGAAGACAGAAGGTACTCACTATGGCCACTAGGGTAAATCAATGCTCTCTGCCCTGATAGTAGAAGCATCACGCGTTCTACCCATGCCTAATTGAACTATGAAAAAAAGAGAAGATACAATTCGGGTAAACTAAACAAAGGGGACAATGAAAGGGAAAAAAGGTATAAGAACAAACTTGAGTCATGTCGGCTCTAAACTCTGGAGTCGGAGGAACCGAAACTGGAAAAGTAAAAGGGTGGCCTGCTATGTAAGTGGGGACGTCCCATGGAATCTTTAGATCCACTGCTCCTCCTCCAGTTGCTCCAACATCAGCAGCTCCAACTCCAGCACCAGCAGCTTCAACTCCAGCACCAGCTCCACCCCCTGGCTCTACCTGGTCCAGCTCGTAAATCACCTACAACTCCTAGACAAGGACCCATCGGTCTCATCAGATGATCTTTCGCCCATATCATGTAGTCTCCAGACAGTTCCAAGAAAGCAGATGCCAGAGCTCCAACTACCTCTAGGATAATATCGAGGTCGCCCATGTAGTTTGTCTGATGCATAGAAGTTAGAGGAGGCACAGGGATCTGAAAATGACCCAGGCCTAGGGACTGACGGACAACTCGCTCTCCCAAGTACCACTCTCTGTTGAATGGGCCCCCCAGTAAGACCCGTAACCCAGAAGTATCACGATCGCACATAAGATCCATGTCATTCCTCTCCTCCACCCCCTCCCAAACATCCTAACGAACCTGTAAGGGAAAGAAGGTATCTAGTCAAATCAAAAAATAGAAGCAGATCAGTGAGCATATCAGTGAAGAGATTAGTGAACGGTGAACGAATCAGTGAACAGTGAAAAGGTCAAAGCAGTAAATAGGAGATAGAAATTGCACCAAATCAGGAGTCAGCCAGTCCAAAAATAACTAGAATCTGTCTAAGCTTTTTCCTCTGAGCTTCATGCCCCTAAATCCCCTCGCCCACAGAGTTACGTGGGGAATGACTAGAGGATCCTCATAAGAGTTCGCTGGGAGATGCATCCCGAGAAACTCGTAACTCTAGAGCAGCAAAAGAATGAGTCAGCAGAAGAACAGATGGCAGATATGCGAATGAGAGAAAATACATAAAATAGAAATAATGGTTTACCTCCTAGATCTTCTAGTATCCTGCCACGCTAAACTCTTGCGGGATCTGGGATACTGCTCTCATAGAACCGTATAGAGTGGTGAGAGCCGCACCTTCCCAGTTATAAGAGGCCACTCGGTCTAAATGGAAGATGGCTCCCAGGTAATGCAGATGAACGGTATTCTCCTTGTTCGCGAACAAGGAGACACCGAACATGTACAAGAGAAAAGCCCGGGCAACCCACTCGTAGTGGCAGGGCTCTGAATTGTGGAATTGACGAAAGTGGGTATGGAACCAAGAGTACCTGACACGGCCCTGGTCCATCTAAGTGGGAACAGTGCCTAGAAAATATATAAGAGCCTTCACGGACTAGGGTCACCACCTACCCAAATGTCCGTGATCATGGTAAAGTCTAATAGGGTCAGTGTAGCCTCGAACGTGGTAAAGTAAAAGCTATTGGTGGTGTCGCACCACCACTCTGCTAAAGTAGTCTGCTGGACTCTGTCATTGTTGGTCTCATCGAGCAATGGTATTAAGTGTGCAAAACCAAAGGCATCGATGAAGGCTCAGCTAGGAGCAGGTAGAGCCGCATACCACTCTAGTACCTCACCTGAGCCACCAAAACCGTGTATGTATTGACCAGCCTGAAAAAAGTGAAAGAAAGACGATAAGAGGACATAATAAAGCTATTAGAACAAAACATGTACAAAAGAGAATGAAGAAAAGAGAAATAATCAAATCCTAATGCGAAACTTTGTCTAGGAATTCCGTAGTCCAGACCGCGTCTTAGGTTCTCTTAAGCCCTAGTGAGCTAAGCACCTTAGGCCCTGGTGCACCAGGCAAACCCAACCCTAGGTCCGTGTGTGTGTGACGATCCTTAGGTTTTTTTAAGCCCTAGTGAGCTAGGCACCCTAAGCCCTGGTGCGCCAGGAAAGCCCAACCCTAGGTTCGTGTGTCAGTAATGATCCTTAGGTTCTCTTAAGCGCTAGTAAGCTAGGCACCCTAAGCCCAGGTACTTAAGGAAAACCCAACCCTAGGTTCATGTGTGTGTGACGATCCTTACGTTTTCTTAAGCCCTAGTGAGTTAGGGACCTTAAGCCCTAGTGCACTAGGCAATCCCAACCCTAGGTTCATGTGTGAGTGACGATCTTTACGTTTTCTTAAGCCCTAGTGAGCTAGGAACCCTAAGCTCTAGTGTGCCAGGCAAATTTTTTTTCAAACCCTAGGTTCGCGTGTGAGTGACGATCCTTTGGTCCTCTTAAGCCCAGTGAGCTAGGCACCCTAAGCCCTGGTACACCAGGAAAACCGAACCCTTAGTTCACGTGTGTGTGACGATCTTTAGGTTTTCTTAAGCCCTAGTGAGCTAGGCACCCTAAACCTTGGTGTGCTAGGTAAATCCATTTTAAAACCCTAGGTTTGTGTGTGTGTGACGATCCTTAGGTTCTCTTAAGCCCTAGTGAGCTAAGCACCTTAAGTCTTGGTGCGCCAGATAAATCCTTTTTCAAACCCTAGGTTCATGTGTGAATGACGATCCTTAGGTTCTCTTAAGCCCTAATGAGCTAGGCACCCTAAGCCCTGGTGCACCTGACAAATCCTTTTTTAAACCCTAGGTTTGTGTGTGTGTGACGATCCTTAGGTCTTCTAAAGCCCTGCTCCTCAGGAACTTTGAGCCCTGCTCCTCAGGCACCTATATATTTTCTAAAGCTCTGCTCCTCAAGCACCCTTAGCGCCGCTCCTCAGGCACCTATATGTTTTCTAAAGCCCTGCTCTTTAGGTACCCTTAGCTCTGCTCTTCAGGCACACTAAGCCTGCTCCTTAGGCATCTATGTTTTGAAACCCTAGTTTTGTAAGCCCTGCTCCTTAGGCATCTATGTTTTAAAACCCTAGTGTTGTAAGCCCTACTCCTCAGGCACCTATATGTTTTGTTAAGCCCTATTCCTCAGACATCTATATTTTAAGCCCCATTTTTCGAGCACCTGCATTCTAAACCCTAGCATCCAGGTGTTTATCCCAAAATCTCCAGTTGCTCAAGTAATCTGTTAGATCCATGGTCCAATGTCTAGGTTTGTCCTTTTAATATTAACAATATGTTTGAATTGCATTTTAAGTTCATGTTATTAAATCGATTTTGTCTTTTGGTTACAAGTTATTCAGTGACATACATCATGTCTCAAGTAACAGGGGATCCTAAATAAGCATCTACGTTCAAGTATAAAGCTATAAAGCTTGCTTTAATATTCTGAATTGAAGAAGAAGAAAAGAGGACTTGCTACTTGGTTATGGCGGGCGAGGTGCTCCAGTGGCTCATGGAGAAGAAGATCGGGAGCGACGTCAACAACTGGAGGCTCGTATCTCCTCATCCAGCCAGGTCTCAGACAATAAGAAGACAGAACGTAGTGACGGGGGTCAAAAGGAGTGGGGATCCTCTCATTAGCATGAGGATCTAAGAAGTCAGCAATCTCAGCCTCAATAGCTGCCTGCTCTGCTGCTGCCTGAATAGCAGTTGCCTGTGCTGCGGCTGCCTCCCTAGCCGCCCTGTCTTGATCCTTGGCAACTTGAAGTATGGACCGCTCAGCCTCAATCTCAAGAATGTCCATAACCCCCATAATATTGGAAGGCTGAGGCGCAGACATCCCACCCGTAGGAGCACTGGAGCTGACACCTCCGATGGCGCCAAGTGAAGAGCTATCGAAAGCAGAAGGTCCTCGCTGTGCCCTAAATATGTCGTCACGATGTCCGTGGCCCGCCATGTGGAAGGAACAATAGGAAATGACCCAAAAAGGCTAAAGAAAGTCTTTGAAGCCTTAAAGAACCAAGAGTACTCGATAGAGTCGAGGGACAATAGAGAGAGTGAGAGTGTGCAAGTGAGGCTATCCCGCGTGTTTGGGGGACCTTTATGGCACTTGGATGTTACAACTGTAACATCCGCATGTTGCAACCGTGTGGATGTCGAAGCGTTTCTTTGCGCTCGCAAGCTTTTGCAAACAGATTCTTGCAACCGCAACCTGCACCAACAGTGACATCGCAACCTGGATCCTTCAACGCTGCGATCCCACACTTTGAAATTTGCGGGCGCGTGTTTTGAGGGTTATGATTACATTTTGGGTTTGTGTTTGTTCTTAGAGGCATGTTTGCTGTTTGTTTTGGGGTTTAGAATTCAATTTTAAAGTATTTACCCAACTTTTTAATTATTTTTATCCTGTGTACTCGTCCCAGATTTTTAGGTCTTGTGTCGACCTATTAATTTGTGATTTTTTCCGATAAATTTAATTTTAAAATCTTTACTCAACTTTTTAATTATTTTTATCCCTTACTTTCGTTCCAAATTTTTATGTCTTATCTCAACCTATTAATTTGTGATTTTTCCCCGATAAATCTAATTTTAAAGTCTTTACTCGACTTTGTAATTATTTTTATCTCGTGTTTTCGTCCCAAATTTTTAGGTCTTGCCTCGATCTATTAATTTGTGATTTTTCCCCCGATAAATTTAATTTTAGAGTCTTTACTCGATTTTTTAATTAATTTTATCTCGTATTCTCATCCCAAATTTTTAGATCTTTACTTGACCTATTAATTCATGTTGCCTTCCCATTTAAGATAATTTCTAAGATCTTAACTCGATCCTTGTGATTATTTTATCCAGTCGAGTTCTTAAAACTTAACTCGATCTTTGACTTGTTTGTTTGCTTGTGCTCTTCTAGGTCTTGACTCAACCTTTGGGATATCTGTTGATCATGCTTAGCATCTGCAACATGTTTTGCATCTTACCTCTTTTTTATTTGTCTCAAAACTACGTTTTGGTCTAATCCCTAGCAAAGGGGTACGTAGGCAACTCGATAGAAGTTCGAGCACGACCACCATCATCTGTATGCTTGTGTGTTTTGTAGCCTAAGATTGGCAGCTCGGTTAAATGGATGTTGTCTCTGGGTCTTTGACATAACTCGCATCACGCATTGCTGTGCAAGTTGTATCAAAGAGGGGCAACTATAGATACCCTAATTTGACCATGCCAAATGTTAGGCTTATCTAGTTGAGTCCGATGATAAAAACCAAGTGGGAATGATGACTCTGCACGATCTTCGAAAAGCAATCGAAGTCTAGTGTTCCATAAAACCAAGCCACAAAATCACATCTTTTGGACCTTGAGGCCGCAACCTTGAAAACATTGCGACTTGGCTGATCACTAGCCCAAGCAATTCAACCGCAACCTTTTGAACCTTGTGACTGTTTATTTGATTGTTCCGACCGTCATATGAATCTCTTAAAAACCCTAACTTTTATCACAGTCACAACCTTCATCCTCACGGTCGCAACCTTTGAAGGTGGCGACCGCAAGCTTTCTGAGCCTAGTTTGAGCATCGAATGTGGCAGCACCTCATTCGTTGGCATACTCTATATAAACGTACCTTTGGTACGATTTGAAGAGAGCTCTTTTTTCGACAACGATATAGTGCTGCTTTATCGAGTACTATTCTAAAGTACACCGGTACTAAGCTGCATTCTCGATTCACATCTTGATTCACACTTTCACTCGACTTTGATCTGGATACTGGAATTGGACTACCGTTCGAGGACCCGATAACTAATCACCATACTTTACGACTCGATGATTCATCTGGATTATTTCACCCCAGGTATTCTGTTGAATCCCCGACACTTCTCTCTTCACATGCATTAAGATTTAGGATTCTTTTTATGCTTTGTTTGGTGTTCTATATACCTATATTATGTATTTTTATTATTTGATTTTGGATGTTCTCTCTTTGTCCCCACTTTTTGTATTTGCATACATTTGAGAAATCTAATTAAAGAACCAATGATGATTAGTAGAGGCCAACCTCACGATTGGACAAACGAGATGCCTAACACCTCCCCCTATTCGTACCTTAGCCCCCGAACCCTAGTTTTCTCTAGTTAAACATTTTAAAGATTAGTGGCCCATTTTTGTTTTTCTTGGTTTTTCTCAAAAACTAAGTAATGACTCAATTTAAAAAATTAAAAAAAAGGGTTTTGAAGACATTTTAGTTTTCAAGGTATTAAAAGATTTTTAAATTAACTCTTGAATTCTCTATTTTCGTTTCAAGACCTAAACCTAAATCCTGGCGCCACAAGCAGCATCCTAGAAGGGGCCTGTGTTGCTCGCAAATAGGCTGCGATTCCAAGTAGAATGAGAGAGAGAGATACCTAGATACGAAAGCTCTGTCAAAATACTTCCCCACCTGATATTTTCCCATTTATCCTATACTTCCCGAGCCTCATTTTTGTTCTTGCTTGTCTCGGAGGAATTCTTGGAGCACGGATATTGATTTAGAGGTATCGTATTTTCACCATCGAGGGGCTATTCGAGGTGGATATTCAGACGAGGTAACCTTAGGATCCCACGACTCTTCTTAAACCCTCATCTTCTTCCCCCGTGGGTGTCGTGGGTAAGGTTTCCATTGTTTTATTGCTTGTTCATCATTTATTTCAATGTAAATATTCATTTTTTTTAAGTTTTTATTATAAATAGTGTATTCGTAGCTTTCTGTTTCATATATTTACTATCATTGTCATTTCATTTTGACGCTCACAAGCACACTAAACACATTAAAAGCTTACTGAAGTTCTAGAACATAATGGCCGCGACCTTCTTATGTCATGGTCGTATGTTTTGTTAAAGCCACAATTATAGTCGTGTCCTTTTTATAGGCGCTGCTACATTTATGCCTCTCTATATGAACAGCTGCAACATTCTATTGGTACGGCCTCGACATTATTTTAAAGCCAGAAATGCAAAAATCAACTTCAAAACACTCTATTATATGTTTATTCCAAGTTTGTACATACTTTTGTTGCTCTGTTCAGTATTTTCTTCTTTCTGTATCTCTATTTAGTTTCTTGTTGGGTAATGAATGGTAGATCTGGCCTAGACCAAATGGGTCATGGTCTCCATCCTTTGTACCTTCATATCTATACGTTCTGAGGTTATATACATATCACGGTCGTCTCTTTGTCCATCATGTTTATCACGACCGCCATATCCCTTTGATACGGCCGTGATATTGTTGAGAGATTAGTAACATGTAAATGTGTTTTAAGCTTTCTGTTATTCATTTTTGATATCTTGTATATTCTGTTTAGAGTTATTGCTAGAATATACCCTCTCTGTATCTCTAAAAAAAAAAACCATGGCCGCGACATTTATTTGTTATGGTCATGATGTATTTTTATTTTGTTCTTCACGGTAACCCTATTTATGTCATAGCCACCTGCTTTGTGATGTTTTTGTCACAGTCGTAACACCTGTTGCTACGGTCGTAAATTTTGTGCATGACCGGTAGCTTAAATATGATGTTTAAGTCTCTTCTGCTTGTTATGTATAACCTGTTTACAGCATGATAGGGATTGAAATATTATTACATGACCCTTAGAATATTATTTCTTTGTTTACCACTTATTCGCATGTTTTTCATTTTGCTTTGCTCAAACGAGACGTGTGGCATGTCTAGAAATAACAACCAAGTTACATGACCCTAGGAATCATAGTTAAAACTTTGTTACATTGTTTTCTTTTGTTTGAACTCTCTTTATCCTCCCGTTCTGTATATGTTACCTTTAAAAAGTTCACAACAAGAACTAATATTGATAAAGTAGAGGCCAACCTCACGATTGGCCAAAAAGGGTGCCTAACACCTTCGCTTTTCGTACCTTAGCCCCCGAACTCTCTTTTTCTTTAGTTACATTTTTCAAGACCCACAACCTTCTTTTTGTTTTTCTCGAGTTTTCTCAAAAACCAAGTGGCGACTCCATTTTTCTAAAAATGCATTCGGATACCTTGGATTTTCTTATTTTTAAAAAGAAAGAATATTTTTTCAAAAATAATAAATATCTGGTACACTACACAAATAAAAAAAATGCCTGCATTAGCAAATCATAGTGATCTTCTCTGTCATTTTTTGCACCAAGTCGGGTCCCAAAACTGTGATTTCTCCTGCATCTGTCCAACACACCGGCTACCAACACAATCTGCCATACAAAGCCTTAAAAGGTGCCATCCCAATGCTAGACTGATAACTATTATTATACGCAAACTCTGCCAATCGCAAATGATCCTCCCAAGATCCCCAAAAATCGACCACACAAGCTTCAGCATGTCCTCCAAAATCTATATAGTACGCTCAGACTAACCATCCGTCTAAGGATGAAAAATAGTGCTGAAAAATAGATTTATCCCCAAAGCTACTTGAAGACTGTCAAAAGCGTGATGTAAAACGAGGGTCTCGATCGGAAACAATAGATATAAGAACTCCGTGTAACTAAATAATCTCACTGACATACAACCTACTCAATTTGTCCACAGAATCCTTCACACGAATGGGAAGAAAGTGTGTAGACTTCGTCAGTTTATCAACCATAACCCAAGCAGCACCATGCCTCTTAGGCGATCTAGGAAGTCCAGACACAAAATCCATTGTGATGTTCTCCCACTTCCACTCCGATACTGGCAACAGTTGTAACCCTACGGGCCTCTGATGTTCTGCCTTCATTTGTTGACAAGGCATCGAGAAACAAACTGAACCCACATCCCTCTTGATTTCCTTCCACCAAAACTGATGGTGAAGGTCATGGTACATCTTGGTGCCTCTTGAGTGCATTGCAAGACAAGAATGGTGGAAATCCCTTAACACATCCCCACGACACGTTTCTGGCACAAATACTCTCTCAGCAAACCTAAAACTCTGATCCGAACTCACAACCCATCCCTTGGTGTCTCCTCTGCTAGCCACATAATCCCGAAATATCTGAGCTTCTTAATTTGTCTGTTGAGCCTCCAGAACACGGGCAATCAACATAGGCTGCGAAACCACTGAAAATAAGGTCTCACCCGTCTCAGTCTTTCTGAGATAAAAATTAAACTCTCCAACCTTCCCGAGCTTGTCCCACTCTCGCGTGACAATAGAAGCTATCGAACCATGAGATCTCCTGCTAAGAGCATCGGCCGCGACATTGGCCTTCCTGGGGTGATATTGGAGATCAAAGTCATTGTCCCCCATAAACTCCATCCACCGTCATTGGCAAAGATTCTGGTCCTTCTAGGTAAACAAGTATTTCAAGCTCTTATGATACGAGAAAATCTCAAAATGCTGACTATACAGATAATGCCGCCATGCCTTTAAGAAAAAAACCATGGCTGCCAACTCAAAATCATGTGTCGAATAATTCAGTTCATGCGTCTTCAATTGCCGAGATCCATAAGTCATAACTTTACCCTCCTACATCAAGACATACCCCAAGCTGTCATGCGATGCATCACAATACACTATGTAACCAAATTGTAATAACTCGAACTCAAGATACGAATAAAAAAAAAAGAAATAGCATCTCGAAAGAAATGAAATCTTGAACCTAAGTTCGGTAAGAAGAACTGGCCCGATCGTTAAACCTTTTTGAGCCCGAGATCTGGGACAAAGTGAGAACTACACAAACATATATTAATATCCTAATATTGTGGATAATAAGTCAAAATTATAACTCCAAGTTGTTTAAGACAAGAGTTACGCTCGAAAAGTTAAGAAACGAACCAATGTGAAAATACTCGAATTTTCTCATATAATTAAATAAAGAAAATTATTTTGATTATAAATATATATATACACACTCACGTGGCTAACCTAGGAGAATGTGCCAAAACTTGGTGGCTAAGTTTCATAAACTCATGTTAATTTAAAGTAACTAAAGTTAGTTAACCCGTAGTTAAGGAAACTTCCTAGGAAGCTTCCTATTTGACCTTTGGCTATAAAAGGGGACCCAACCCACCTTTTCTTCCTCAAAATTTCGTGCATATAGATAGAAAGAGAGAGAGAGAGAGAGAGGCAAAGAGAAGAAGAAGAAGAAAACAGAAGTAAGAAGAAGAAAGAAGAAGGAGGATGATCTATGGAACTTAAAAGCTAAGTCCAAGGCTTTCCATCACCAAGAAACAACTAAACAAGGTAATAAAGGTTAAAAATCTAGTTTTATACATATCAAATACTTCTTTCATTTTTTTCAAACACAAATCTAAGATCAAGAACCAAAAACTCAAAAATAAAGGCGTTATGGTTAGATTTTTGGGACTGTTCGGTAGAAATGTTGAAGTTGTGAGTTGGTGTGGATTTTTCCATGGGTTCGATGACTTTGTATAAGTTCTGAAACATTGATCTATTGAAGTACAACACATGTATACAAAGAAGATGGGTCAAAAACTTACACACACGACACTAAGAGGCTAGAACCAAAATAGGCCAGAGTTTTGGGCGTTTTGAGCTTTCTTCTCTGATCTTTGGAACATCATAACGCAATGTAAAAAAATTCTATAAGTGTGTTCTTTATGTCCGGACCTATGTTTTTGTGTTATCTTTCATCCAAAATTGGTTTGAACACTTTTTGTTGTGTTTCAACCCTCAAAAGACACCTCTGTCACATATTTTTGTGTAGCCCAAAATCCCTATTTTTAGTTACCTACTCTAGACGTGGTCTACATGAACATTGTAGCCAACATATTAAAATACTTTTTGTCCAAAAATCGAACCTAGATACCTCAGGATGGTCCTCAAAACCGTTTCAAACTCTCTATCCAAAATTGGATCCACTGAGTTTTGGCAGCTAACAGAACCTATTTTATAAAATGGCCTAAAACTCTAACTTGTTCAAAATAACTAGCCTTAGAACTAAATATAAAATTTGTAGGGGACATGTTACACTAGAACATATCCAAAAATGGGCTCATTTGAAGTTTTGCTGATACCCCAAAATCGAGACCAACACAGACACTTTTCTAACCACTTTTCTGTGTAAGTGCTGAACTGTTTTCGTTTTCGTCAAGTTTTTCACCTAGTTGCCTTAGGTTTTGGCCTTGGTGTAAAACATAAAAGTTGTAAAAAATATTTTAATCTAAATCGTCACCAAAAATCATAATCCAACTCCAAGTCTAAATACCTCAAAATGTTGGGGTACCTTGAAATTTAATGATTGAAAAAGAATAATAAAAGGTTAAGTTAAATCCTTAAACAAGTAAAGGATTGGGCAATGGTTCGAATCGTTTTAATTTCACATGCAAAAGGAAAAGATTCTATGTTAACGGTCGAGTCTTGTTTTGCTTGTTAGGCACGAAGGTTGTAGAACCTGGGAGTTCTGCTTAGCTTGCCGGGGGAGGCTCGGCTCATATGCATATAATACAAGATGAGAGTACTTAGCTATTATCTTGAACTTGAGTTTATGTAAATGATGCATAAAAATTCTTCGAAGCTTATGTTTTGAATTATAACCAGTTTGGCGATCATATAAACCTGTTGTTTTTAAAATCCAGGATGTTTTTAATTCAAGTGTGCTATCCATGATATTTTGAGCTAGCATAATGTTATTATAAAATTATGGTTAATGTTGTGTAGTTGTTCCAAAGTGCCAAGTTACAAGGGTTTTCGGCTCTTTATATCCCGTTAGGGGAGGTTACCCAATTATGGGTGTTGTTGTCCCTATAGGGGAGGTTTCTCGTTGAGTCGAGGTTTTGCCTTAAAGACTTTGCGAGCTAAGTCCCAGTTATAGCATATACCACTCGTGCTTGGTGGAAATTGGCCCTCATTCTATCACGTTGCTATCCGTGCATTGAGAATTGAGGTTACGGTACCGTCGGAACTCCCGATTGTGAAGTTGACGACTACTTGGGCACTATTAGAGTTTGAGTCTAGATTTGTGAAAGTAGTCATGCATTTTAAATTTGTGACAGTTGAGCCAAGAACATATTTCTATTTGTAATACTAAGAAGATTCTGTATAATCTGTGATGTTTGCATGCTCAAGCAAATGCATCAGTATCTATATTTTTATGAAAAATGTGCTGAACTATTTTTAGACAGAGTTTTCAGTTCATGATAATGCTAAGTGCGCTCTCCCGTAACCCTTGTGGTTGCAAATACCAGGAACGGTTAGGAGTTGGTCCACCACAGGCGTCATCGAGTAGTTTTGGTTTTGGTGTTGGGAATCGTTTTGGTTCGATTTTCTTTTGTTTAGTTTTTTGTTTTGGCAAAGCTTCATGTATAAGTCTCAAGAAGGTTTTTGATGTTTTAGAAGTAATGTATGCCTTAGGATGGCAAATCCCTAGTGACTCATTTATACCTCTTTTGACGTTAAGGTGTTGTGATTGCTTAGAAGTTCTTGTTTAGTCTCTTAATATCCTTATCCCTTGCCTTTCTCTTTGGCCGCTGGTCTGTGGTGGGATCACATCCCTTTGTACAGGTTTGGTGCCTTGGGGGAGCAGGGTGTTACACAAATCCCATTCCAGAATAAGTAACACTGGTGCACTCATCTATCTCTTCTTCAGTTCCTGGAATGCCAACTCACAAGACTCACTCCAAAAAAATTTGACTCCCTTCCGCATAAGGCGAGTCATCGGCGCGACGAGTTGAGAAAAATCCTTCACGAATCATTGGTAATAACTTGCCAAACTCAAAAAGCTATGAATCTCAAACACACTTTTCGGTCATTCCCAACTCATCACTGCATTAGTGTTCGAAGAATCCGCAGATACTTCATCTTGGGAATCCAGAATTCCCACTTTTCAAATTTTGCATATAGTTGATGTTCCCTCAAAAGCTGCATGCAATACAGAGATGTTCCTTATGCATCTCCCTCGATGGTGAGTAGATAAGAATGTCATTCACGAATACGATAACAAAGCTATCAAGATATGTATGGAATATGTAGTTCATCAAGTCTATGAACGTCGCAGGAGCATTTGTCAAACCGAACGACATAACCAGAAACTCGTAGTGACCATAACGAGTTCGCAAGGTAGTCTTCACTATATCCTCCACCCTAATCCTCAACTAGTGATATCCCAATCTCAAATCATTCTTAGAAAAGCAGCATGAACTTTTTAATTGATAAAACAAATCATCAATCCTCAGCATAGGATACTTGTTTTTCCTCATTACCTCATTCAACTTTCGATAATCAATACACAATCTCAAGGACACATCCTTCTTCTTGGCAAAAAAAAAGCAGAAGCTCCCCACAGCGACGTACTTGGGCATACAAACCCCTTCTCAAGCAACTCCTGAAGCTGTACCTTAAGCTCTCGCAACACTACTGGTGAAAAACGATAAGACAGCATCGAAATAGGAGTGGCTCTCGGAACAAGATCGATAGCAAACTCTATTTCACGACTCGGTGGCAACTCAAATAGATTGTCAGGGAAGATATCTAAATAGTCATAAACCACAGGGAAAAAAGCTCCTCGGACCCCAATAGCCTCATCCAACACGAGGGAAGAAAAGAGGAAACTAAGATTTTCTCAGTTTTGCACAACACTGGGCATGGGCACCGAACCATCGTCCCGATCACCCACAAAATAGAAATAATCACCCTCAGGTGTAAAAACCGATACCCTCCATTAATCGCAATCGATATAGGCAGGATAGGTGATTAGCCAATCCATCCCTAGGATGATATCAAACGTGGTCATGTTGAGAATGATGAAATCAAACTCTAAAAAGCGACCAGTGACCTCTAACTCATAGGATCTACAAACTTGTCCCAACAACACGTTTCCACTGATCGGGGTCTCTACACGCAGTGTGCTACCCAACGAGTCTATCTCCAACCACAAAGAAAATACAAAAGCAAATGAGATAAAAGAATGCGATGCTCTCGTGTCGAGGAGAACATTGGCCCATGATCTGTACACTAAGAGAGTACCTCTGGTAACTGAGGTAGTACACTAGATCCCTCTTGGCTTCTTCATACCAGTTTTTGGCCCCTTAACTACTTTTGGACCTATACTTCCTTATTTTTGAACCGTTTTCTTTTTCTTACCTTTCAGCTTAGAGAAAGAACCTTTTTCAGCCACATGCACAGGATATGCCTTCCTAAGAACACCCTCGGCTACTTGAAGTTCTTTAAGAAATTTTGCCAATGAAAAGCTGAGGTTATTCATGAAATAATTTAGGTAGAATTGCTTAAAGCTATCAAACAGTGATTGGAGTATGATATCGACCTGGGTTTTCCTATCAATCTTAGCTCCTAAGATCTCCAATTCATTCAGAAGACTGATTATCTTCAGAACATGATCCCTAACTAAGGTGCCTTCAGCCATACTTGTATTCATTAGAGACTTTACGGCCACCTACCTAGCAGCACAATTTTGATCCCTAAATATTTCTTTGAGATTTATAATTATGTCATAGGCACTGGACATAGACTGATGCTGATGCTGCAATACATTTGACATGGAAGCCAAAATGTAACGGCAAGCCATATCATCAGCTTTCTGCCACTTCTGATAAGCTCGAGTTTCCTATTCAATCATCCCCTCATCAAGTACTGTGGATAAATCTCAAACAATACAAATTTATAATCCTCAACAGTTAAGACAATGTCCAAATTCCTTTTTCAGTCTACATAGTTTGGTCTCGTTACTTTGTTTTCTTTGAGTATGGACGTCGTGAGTGGATTGAAAGCCATTTTATCCTAAGAATCACATAATTAAAATAACCATTTATAATGAAGAGTAAAACTTTGAATTTATTTTAAATTTGGTTCCCTC
Organism: Heliamphora exappendiculata; assembly: GCA_034768845.1. Lineage (NCBI taxonomy): Eukaryota > Viridiplantae > Streptophyta > Magnoliopsida > Ericales > Sarraceniaceae > Heliamphora > Heliamphora exappendiculata. The sequence goes on from JAOTRH010078454.1 coordinate 29,342, forward strand.
TACCATTTAAACAAATTCACTAGCAAATTGGTGCCCTTTGAATAGCATGCCTCGATGGGAAGACATTTACTATCGATCGTTTGTCCAGAAAGGTTAATTTCTATAAATTTTACTATTTATGTAACAGACCATGCCATGTAAAATTAAATAGCTGGCATAGATTTGGTCTAGTAAATAATAGTAGTGACTCAGATGGAGAGGATATTATTATTTACAGCTAAGTGTTAACTACCACTTAATCCCAAATCAATCGCTTCGCAATGAACCCTTCAGATGGAGAAGTGATCCACACTAACAATTATTCAGAATTATCCCTAAAGGAGGTTCATACTCGCGATACCGCAATTAATAATGTCCGATGGGGAGAAAGGCCTTACTGCTAACACGCAGAATTAATTACATCATCTACGAACTAGTGATGGAGATCGCGAGATTTATCTGTGAATAAATTTTATCTCCCACTTAAATTTTTAAAATATTTTTAAGGGTTATAAAAATTCGTTTAATTAAAATAAATTTATTAATTTCAAAAATTACACGATCCGAAAGATTCCAAACTATCCTTTCGTATTTTAATGCGTAACAAATAAAATTATCGATGAATGCACAATTTTTTCTTTTGTTTTACAACTAAGGAAGTAATTAAAGGCATTCAAATATTTTATTTTTACGTTAAACATTTTTTGAAAAAATTAATTTATTAAGATTAAGTACTTTTTTATTTAATTAATCCAAAATTTGAAATTAATTTTCACGTTTTTATAACATATCCATTTTATTAAAAAATTATCTTAAACGTGTTATTTTGTAAAAAATAAAATATTTAAAGTTTATCCATTCAATTAAAAAACTTTTAATTAAAAAAACTTAATTTTATTTTCCATTACAAAATATTAATTAAAACCAAGTTTTTCGAGTTAATTAAAATAACAGGAATAAATAAAACAGATATACATCATCCACGCAGTTTAAATAAATATAAATGCAAAACATGTATATATCCCGATTTTATGATCAAACAAAAACTCTATTGAGTTTCAGTCTCCTATTTTAAAATTAACTCGTAATCTTTCAATCCTTTTCTGAATCAGCTTTCGACATCCAAGTTGTATCAAGATTTCTCGATATGAAGTGTTATACAAATACAACACTATCTAAATCATTACATATTACAAAACAGCCTCGAAAGACCCAAACATCGCCACCACGGCCGACCCACCGGCGCCGCTGCACGCTGCCACTTCAGGCGACTTTTGCCGCTTCGTTTGAGCTCCGTTCTTGACCCCAATTTTTTTTTGAAAAATAGGTTATGAAAAATACTATTTTTTGTAAAAATTCCAATTCAAAAATAGCTCAAAAAACATCTTTCGATGGCTACTGAACAGCACTGCCGCACACCCAGCACCACCGCGTGTTGCTACTACTTGTTCTGGCTTTTCCTGTGGTCGTTTTGGTTCCTGTTTTCTCAATTTTTATCATTGATGTCCAGCAACATGTTGCCTTGAAGAACGGTTTGGAAATAGTCCTGAAAAAGCTCAAAAAATAGCCCCGAACAGCCCATCGCCGCCGTCGAAAATCGTCGCTGTGTGCTTGTTGTTTTGGGGCTATTTGCCTTCGATCTTTTTATTGTTTTGGACTGTTTTTCTAGTTAGTTTTACCGCTGTATTATGCTAAAAACATTGTCAAAAACCAGCCCCAAAAACGTCTCCAAAAACCACAACCACCGAAGCCGCTGATCGTGGCTATTTTTATTGGTTTTTCCCGGCTATTTGGGGACCTATTTTGCTGCTGTTTTTAATGTATAAAACCTATAGAAACTTACCAAAAAACATTGTAGCAAAATCGTGTAAAAACCACCACAATCCATGGCCTGAACCAGCCGAAACCACCGCTGGTGCTGCTGGTGCCGCTAGTTATGTCGCTGCTTGTTCTTCATGTTCTTGGATATTCAAACATGTTCTTAAACATTCTAAATAATACTCAAAAACTAATAAAAGCTTTTACATCTAAAATCCATATCCCGAAGGCTCACATTCGAACCATAAAAAGTTTAAACTATCACGATCAACCCTCATGATTAAAAATTAAATAATAATCATTATTTAACCATTTAATCAAACATAAATAAAATAATGACCATAAAATCGGGATTAGAACGCTTACAAAATAAAGTTAGTACAGTTCTAAATCTACCCAGCCCCTCGATTAACTTTAAACATAATCAAAACGGTTTTGATACCAATTGTTGGAAGCAAACTCCTAGATCATTGATTTGTAAACGAGTTTTCAAAAAAATAAAACTGGATAGAAAATCACCGAAACAGGCTCCAAATAAATTTTTTTTGATCTCAAACAATCAAAATAAAAATATGTACTACCACAGTTAATTTAGATGAATACTTTTTGGTCGATTCTTCAACTACGAACTTTAATTCTCCGAGTTAAAGCTCCAGTCAAACCTTCTACTGTATTCCCGATGCGATTCCCGAACGTAGTGTGGAATACAATCCTTCGAGAGCTGGTACCGGCAGAATTTGGGCAACATTAGTCTTAGAAGACAATTTATGAATTTGGTTCTATCTAACTGCATATTTATAGGGCTACAGCAGGGACCTGTAGAGTAATTATGATATAGACTTCTAGTGTGACCTAGATATCTATCCAACGATTTCTGCAAATATGCAAACCTCTTAGCGGTTTCTGCAATTTTCATAAAATACTAAATTACAGTTCATACCACTAAAGAACTATAATTGCACTCTTAACCATAATCTCAAGACCAATTTGCATTGAGCTCCTGTTATTAAATGCTTAACTCATATCCCCACGTTAAGATTACCGATATCCACCAATTAAATTTAATTACTGACAATTTAATTTAATCGGCATCTTTAAAATTTCTTAAGCCCTTCCGCTTAACTTATTTAATTGTCAAGTAATTAAATTCACTTGTAGGGTTTGGTCTAGTCAAAATATATAAACTTCTTTAAGGGGGTATCGTCAATCCCGAACAATCAGGACATGAATTTCGTCAATAATTAATATTCACCATATAATTAATATCGCTATCCAATTCACCGGCACTATAGACCCATAAAAAAATACACCCTCTAATAAATTAAAATAATGAATATTAAATATATACAAATAATAATTATTTCAGAATTAAGAGCATAAGTACTCATAATAACCTTGGGGTGTGAATTAATTTATTTAGTCAGTATAAAATTAATTATCCTAATGTGGACTTGTTCAACACACACAAAGTGTACTAGCACAGCTAGTCGAAACAATAGACGACGCTATTATCAGTTCTCTGTAACCAAGACAGGCCTACTAAAACTCTGTATTACAGTCATACCGATGGTATGTTCAATTCTATCTAAAGTATGAATAACAACTTATATTCTACAAGAGCCTATAATATAGTCTTATGTATGCAAGCCGTACTCTACACACCGGATTAAATACTTGACAGAATAAAAGACATCCATGCATAACATTAAAGAAATGATATTGCACGCATTGCTCATTAAGATTCTCATAAAATAAAAAAAATTAATTTTACTAAAATAAAATTAAATACTAAAACCAAATAAAATATATGGTTTTTAATATACAACCCTGACAAAAAATGGTCTTGACGTCCATTTACCAAATTTCGTAATCGAAATGAGCCGCAATGGATAAGAGAATTTGGATAGACTTAAGTATGGTAACCAGCAAAAATGTCTCCTCATAATCGATTCCTTTTTTCTGAGTAAACCCTTTTGTAACAAGCCCAACTTTCAAGGTTTTCACCTTCCTATTTGCTTCTCTTTTCTTTTTATAGATCCACTTGCATCTAATGGATTTTATCCCTTCAAGTGGTTCTACAAGTTTTCAGACCTAATTAGAGTGCATAGACTTTATCTTTAAATTCATAGCCCTTTACCAAAGATCTACAGCTTTATCATTGAGTGCTTCATTGTAGTTGTAGGGTTATGTTAGGGTTGTATATTAAAAATTATGTTTTTAGTATTTAATTTTATTTTAATAAAATTAATTTTTTATTTTATGAGAATCTTAATGAGCAATGTAAGCAATATCATTTTCTTAATGTTATGCATAGATGTCATTTATTCGGTACAGTATTTAATCTGGTGTGTAGAGCACGGCTTGCACACAGAAGATCAAATTTTAAGTTCTTGCAAAATATAAGTTTTTTGTTCACAATTTAGATGAAATTGGACAAGCTATCGGTACAATTGTAGCACAAAGTTTTAGTAGATCTGTCTTTATTACAGGGAACAGATAATAGCGTCGTCTATTATTCCGACTCTCTGTGCTAGTACACTTTCTGTGTATTGAATGGGACAATTGGGGTAACTAATTTTATACTAACTATATAAATTAATTCACACCCAAGGTTATTATAAATAGTGCTTATGTTCTTAATCCTAAAATAATTATTGATTTGCTTATATTTAATATTCATTGTTTTGATTCGTTAGAGCGTGCAATCTTATATGAATCTATATTCTCAATGAGTTGGATAGCGGTATTATTTATATGGTAAACATTAATTATTAACAAAATCTACGTCTCGAAACATCGGGATTGACGATACCCCCTTAACGAAGCTTATAAGTTTTGACTGGGCCAAACCCTGCAGGTGAATTTGATTATCCGGTGATCAAATAGGTTAAGAAGAAGGGCTTAAGAAATTTCAAGATTCCGATTAAATTAAATTGTCAGTAATTAAATTTAATTGGCGAGTATCGAGAATCTAAACGTGGGGAGATAAGTTGAGCATTTAATAACATGAGCTTAATACAAGATGGTATTGAGATTATAGAACAGAGTACAATTATAGTTATTTAGTGTTGTGAACTGTAATTTAGTATTTTATGAAAATTACAGAAATTGCTACAAGATTTTCATAATTACAGATACCGCTATGAAGTTTACTTAATTACAGAAACTGCTAGATGAATATTTGTGTCACACTAGAAGTCTGATTCATAATTATTTCATAGGTCTCAACTGTAGCCCTATAAATATGCAGGTAAGCTAAACCAAATTCATAACTTATCTTCAAGACTAAAGTTGTCCTGATTCTGCTGGTTCGAGTTCTCAACAGATTGTAGCCCACACTACATTCGAAAATTGCATAAGAAAATACAATAGAAGGTCTGATGGGAGCTTTAACTCATAATCAAAATCGTAGTTGAGAAATCGACCAAAAAAAGGTATTCTTCTAAATTAACTGTGATTGCCCGGGTTTTAATTTTAATCGGTCGACATCAAAAGTTTTATCTGGAGTCTATTTTGGCGTTTACCTGTCTAGTTAATTTTTTATCGATAATCGTTTATAAAAATAATGATCTTGGTAGTTTTGCCTCCTATAATTGGTATCAGAGCCGTTATGTTTTCTGTTTACAGTTTATTGAGGCCGGGCAGTTTTAGAACTGCGTTAATTTTGTTTTGGAGGCGTTCTAATCCCGATTTTAAGATCAGCTATTTATTCATGTTTGATTGAATGGTTATGGATGATGATTTAATTTTTTTAATCATGAGGATTAATCGTGACAGATTAAGTTTTTTTTAGAATCGAATGTAAGCCTTTAGGACATAAGTATCAATGTAATAGCAATTTTTATTTTTAAATATTTGTTTAGAATATTTTAAGAATAGGTTGAATATCCAAGAACACGAAGAACAGGCGGCGGTACCAGTGATGGTTTCGTGTTTTTACGGGCCACGGATCGAGGTAATTTTTTAATAGTTTTAAAATAATTTTTTTCGGTGAGTTTCTGCAGTATTTATGCATTAAAAATATAAACAAAAAATAAGTCAAAATAGCAGAAAAAATCAGCAAAAACAGCCCTCCACCAGCAGCTTTGCCTACGGCAGTTCGAGGCCAGTTTTGTTGATTTTTTTGGTCATTTTTGGGACTATTTTTTGAGCAATTTTTTAGGCATAAAATAGAAGTAAACATACCATAAAACAATGTCCAGAAACCATTAAAAACTGGGCCAAACAGTGCACAAAAACCAGGCAAAGGCAATTGGCGGCGTACGTGCGGTAGCCCTTCGGGGCTATTTTTGGGGTTTTTTAGGACTATTTTTTAGGCGTTTTTCAAAGCAATAGGGCAACAGAATGGGGCGGCAGCGCTGGTAGAGGTGTCTGCGTCTTTCAGGCAATTTTTTGATAAAATAAATACTACTTTTCAAGGGCTATTTTTTTTATAAAAGGCGTCAAAAATGGAGCACCGAGGTGGTGGCAAAAGCCACCCGAAGTCGGCGGCTAGGGGCGGCTCCAGCGATGGCTGGTGGCCGACGGTGGTTTGGCAGGCTCGGGGCTATTTTGATCGTGACGTTCTGATATGTTTTGATCCTTGTATGATATATTTGTATATTACAGTGTATCAGAGAAGCCTGATGCAATCGAGATACAAAAAGCTAGTTTGAACAGAGATAATTACAGCTTTTCTTCAACAAGAAACTCAAGCGTTTTAGTGTTTTTGCTTTGATCATAAAATCGGGATATATACATATCGTGTTTATATCTATATGAACTACGTGGATGTTATATATCTGTTTTATTTATCGTGTTAATTTAATTAATTTGAAAATTTTAGTTTTAATTAAAATATTTTTTAATTAAAAATAAAATTAAGTTTTTTTTAATTAAAATTTTTAATTAAATGGAAAAGTATTAGATATTTTATTTTTTACAAAATATCACATTTAAGATGATTTCTTATAAAACTGAATATCTTGAAAAATGTGAAAATTAATTTTGAATTTTGAATTAATTAAATAAATAAATATTTAATCTAAAGAAATTATTATTTTTTGAAAAATGTGTAACAAAAAATAAAATAATTAAATATCTTTAATCATTACCTTAGCTAAAAAGCTCAAGAAAAAATTGTGTATTTATTTAATTTTATTTGTTACGCATTAAAACACGAAAAGATAGTTTGACAAACTGAAATCTTTGGAATCGTATACACAAAAGATAATTGATTCTTTCAGATCGTGTGGTTTTCGAAATTAATAAATTTATTTTAGTTAAACGGATTTTTATAACCCTTAAAAATATTTTTAAAATGTAAGTAGGAGAGAGAATTTATTCATAGATAAATCTCGCGGTCTCCATCACCAGTTTGTAGGCGATTTAATTAAATCATGCGTCTTGGTATTAAGGCCTTCCTCCCCATCGAAAAGATTAATTACAATATCGATTGTACAAACCTCCTTCAAGAATAATTCTGCATAATTATTAGTGTGGATTACTTCTCCATCTAAAGGGTTTACTGCGAAGCGATTGATTTGGAAATAGGTTATAGTTAACACTTAGCTGTATATAATAGTATCCTCTCTATCTGAATTGCTGCTATTATATACTAGATCGAAGTTATGTCGGCTATTTAATTTTACTTGGTATGGTCAGTTGCCTAGATAGTAAAATTAATAGGGATTAGCCTGTCTGGACAAACGATGGATAGTAGATGCCCTCCTATCGAGGCATGTTATTCATAGGGTACTAGGCTACTAGCAAGTTTTTTTTAAAAGGTAGAGGGAACTAAATTAAAATAAAATTTAAAATATTGCTCATCATAATTAATTGTTATTTTAATTATGTGATTCTCAAGAATAAAATGGCTTTTAACTCACTCACGGTTATACTTAAAGAAAACAAACTAACGGAACCAAATTTTGTTGCCTACAAAAGTAACTTTGATATATCTTTAACTACCAATGTTATTCCATCATTGCTAAGAAATGTATTTTTTGCTAAAAAAGGTTCCTCTTCTGAGCCGAAAGGCATGAAGAAGAAAAAGATTCAGAAATAGGGTGACACGATTTTTAGGGTAGTTAGTGGGTCACGAACTGGTGTGAAATAGCCGAAAGACAGATATTTTCACTGCAACCAGACACGACACTAGAAAAAGCTATGTCTAGTATTTCTCATAAGGCAGAACATTCGGGGTAATTTTTGTTCACTAATTGTGGAAACATGTTTAGCGGTGTTATCTACCAGTACCTGGTGTGTAGATACAAGAGCAACTAATCATATTTGCAATTCATTGCAGGGGTTCTAGGAAACCCAATAACTTAGTGATGGGGAGATTACAAAGGTGACAAAGGTGACAACAGTTGTAGTGGGAGATGTCACACTCAGTTTTAGTAGAGATCGGGTTTTAATATTGAGAGATTATCTTTATGTACCTTATATTACAAGGAACTTAGTTTTCGTTTCTAGATTGGTTAAAGACGGATATTTAGTTTATTTTAATAACTCAGTGGTTATTAAGGATAATAAATGGGTTATTTCTTATGGTACATTGGTGGATGATCTTTATATTATTACTCCTATCTCTCCTACACTACAACTACTGAATTAAATAACACATCTAATTTACCGTATAAGAAAAAGTTTTCTTCTTTAATGAACAAAATATTTCTTTAGCACTTACGCTTAGGTCATATTAATCTAAAAAGGATAAATAGACTGATAGAAGTTGAACCTTTGAGTTCATTGGAAGTGGAGGCACTTCTAGTTTGTGAATCTTGCTTAGAGGGTAAAATGGCCAAAAGGCCCTTTTCGGCCAAAGATTATAGAGCTAAAGAACTGTTGGAACTAGTTCACTTTGTTGTGTGTTGTCCTATGACAATCTAAGCTAGAGGTGGCTTTGAATACTTCGTCAGTTTCATTAATAACTACTCAATGTATAGATACATTTACCTGAAGCACTGTAAGTCTGAATGCTTTGAAAAATTTAAAGAATTCAAGGCGGAGACAGAGAAGCGTCTGGGTAAAAGTATCAAATCACTACGATTCAACCGTGATGGGGTGTACCTCATTGGAGAGTTTAGGGACTACCTATCATCAGAAGGGATTATATCCCAATTGACTGCACCAAGCACTCCACAGCAGAATGGTATAGCAGAAAGAAGGAATATGACTCTTATGGAGATGGTAAGGTCCATGATGAGTTATTCAGGATTACCTAATTCATTTTAGGTACTCAATTTAGAGATAGCGGCTTATATTCTGAACTTGCTACCTTTTAAGTCAGTACCTTTTACTCCCACAGAATTGTGGACCGGGCATAAGCTTAGTCTGAGACATATTCAGATTGGGGGTTGTCCAGCACATGTTCTGAAAGGGAATGCGGATAAGTTGAAACCGAGGACAGAAGCCTATTTCTTTGTGGGGCATCTCAAGGGAACGAATGGTGGTCTATTTTATAATCCTTTGGATCAAAAAGTTATTGTTAGCACTAATTTCAGATTCTTGGAAGATAATTATATTCTGGACCACAGGCCCAAAAGTAAAATTATTTTGAAAGAATTGAGAGAAAATACCAGTAGAACGGAAGAGAAACCACAAGTCACTGGTATTCCATTGCCTTGTCGTAGTGGAAGGATTATTAGGATAGGTGCAAATCATGAACATGATCCTGATGCACAGGGTTCAGATTCTGTATAACGTGTTACTGCTAGTACACAGACATAGGTCGTGCCTTGTCATAGTGGGAGGGTTGTTCATCAACCTGATCGATATATATTCTCTGGAGAAACTTTTGATAAGATCTCGACAGAACTAGATACCGAGCCTTGTAACTACAATAAAGCACTTCAGGATAAAGATGCAGATCTTTGAAAAAAGGATATGAATTCTGAGATGGAATCTATGTATTCCAATCAGGTCTGGGAACTTATAGAACCATTCGAACAGATAAAATCTATTAGATATAAGTGGATCTACAAGATGAAGAGAAGAATAGACGGAAAGGTTAAAACCTTCAAAGCTAGACTTGTTGCTAAAAGGTTCACTAAAAAAGAATGAATCGATTATGAGAAAACCTTTTCGCCAGTAGTCATGCTCAAGTCTATCCGAATTCTCTTATCAATTGTTGCTCATTTCAATTATGAAATCTGGCAAATGGATGTCAAGACAGCTTTCCTTAATGGAAGTATTGACGAGTGTAGCTATAAGGTACAACAAGATGAATTTTTTACGAAGGGTCAGCAGCACATGTTGTGCAAGCTTAAGAGATCCATTTATGGACTTAAGTAGGCATCGAGGTCTTGGAATACTCGGTTTGATCAAGCCATAAAGTCTTATGGTTTTGATCAGAGTCCAGATGAGTCCTATGTGTACAAGAAGTGTGGCGGAAACGTAGTGATCTTTCTAGTACTTTATATAGACGATATCTTGCTAATTGGAAACGATGTGAGAGCATTATCTACAGTTAAGGTATGATTATCTAGGCAGTTCGATATGAAGGACTTAGGAGAAGCCAGTCACATCTTTAGGATCAAACTTGTGCGAGATCGAAAACAAAGGATGTTGGACTTATCACAAGCAAAGTATATCGATGATATCCTTGCTCATTTTAGCATGCAGAATTCCAAGAAAGGGTTTCTCCATTTTAGGCATATAATCACTCTATCTAAGAATCAGTATCCTAAGACACCTGATGAGATAGAGAAGATGAATGTGGTTCCTTATGCTTCGACAGCAGGAAGCCTCTTGTATACTATGCTTTGCACTAGACCCGATATCTGCTTTGCCGTTGGCATGGTTAGCAGATATCAGTCTAACCCAAGGCAGGAGCATTGGACTGCAGTAAAGAATATAATCAAGCATCTAAAGAGGACTAAGGATTATATGTTGGCTTACTAAGCAGACAGTCTAGTACCTTTAGGGTATACAAACTCAATTTTCTATTCTGATAAGGATTCCCGCAAGTATACCTCAAGATATGTGTTTACCTTAGAAGATTGAGCTATAAGTTGGAGGAGTATCATGCAGTCCTGCATTGCTGATTCTACTATGGAGGCCGAGAACATGGCAGCTTCTGAAGCAGCTAATGAGGCTATTTGGCTCAAGAACTTCCTGTTGTATCTAGATTTGGTACCTTCAGTTTAGTATACTATTATACTTTATTGTGATAATAACGAAGCGATTGCAAACTCGAAGGAACCAAGAGTTCACAAGAAAGGAAAGTAAGCGTAAGTATCACCAGATACGAGAAATTGTACAGAGAGGTGATGTTGCTGTGGCCAAAATTATATCAGGAGACAACCTTACAAATCCTTTTACAAAGAGCTTATTGGTTAAGACTTTTGATAGTCATGTAGAGGCCATGGGAGTCAGATGTATGGCAGCATGGTTTTGAGTATAATTGGAAAATTGTTATGGTTGTATACTGAAAATCATGTTTTTAGCATTTAATTTTATTATAATAAAATTAATTTTTTAATTTTATGAGAATCTTAATGAGCAATGTATTAAATATCATTTCTTTAATATTATGCATGGATGTCCTTTATTCTCTACAGTATTTAATCTAGTGTGTAGATTATGGCTTGCACACAGAATATCGGATTTTAGGTTCTTGCAGAATATAAGTTTTTTGGTCACAATTTAGATGAAAATGGACATACCATTGGTACAACTGTAGCACAAAGTTTTAGTAGGCCTGTTTTGGTTACGAAAAATAGATAATAGTGTCGTCTATTGTTCTGACTCTCTGTGCTAGTGCACTTTGTGTGTATTAAACGGGATAATTGGGGTAACTAATTTTATACTTAATATATAAATTAATTCACACTCTGAGGTTATTATGAATAGTACTTATACTCTTAATTCTGAAATAATTATTGATTTGTGTATATTTAATATTCGTTGTTTTGATTCATTAGAGGGTGCAATCTTATATGGGTCTATATTCCCGGTGAGTTGGATAGCGGTAATATTTATATGATGAATATTAATTATTGACGGAATCTACATCTCAAAAGATTGAGATTGACGATACCCCCTTAAAGAAACTTATAAGTTTTGACTAGGCCAAATCCTACAGGTGGATTTGATTATCTGATGGTCAAATAAGTTAAGTGAAAAGGCTTATGGAATTTCAAGATGCTGATTAAATTAAATTGTCAGTAATTAAATTTAATTAGTAGGTATCGAAAATCTTAACGTGGGAAGATCAGTTAAGAATTTAATAATAGGAGCTCAATGCATGATGGTCTTGAGATTATGGGTCAAAGTGCAATTATTATTCTTTAGTTGTGTGAACTGTAATTTAGTATTTTATAAAAATTACAGAAATTGTTGCAACGTTTTCATAATTACAGATACCGCTGTGAAGTTTGGTTAATTGCAGAAATCGCTAGATGGGTATCTGTGTCACATGAGAAGTCTGATTCATAATTATTCTATATGTCCATGTTATAGCCTTATAAATATACGGGTAGGCTGAACCAAATTCGTAACTTGGCTTCAAGACTAATGTTGACCTAGTTCAGCCGATACGAGTTCTCGATAGATTGTAACCCACACTACATTCGAAAATTGCATAAGAGAATATAGTAGAAGGTTTGACGGGAGCTTCTACTCGGAATCAAAATCGTAGTTGAAGAATCGACCGGAAAAAGATATTCTTCTAAATTAACTATGGTTGCCCGGGTTTTAATTTTGATCGTTCGACGTTAAAAGTTTTATCATGAGCCCGCTTTGGCGTTTGCCCATCCAGTTAATTTTTTATCAAAAATCGTTTACAAAAACAATGATCTTAGCAGTTTTGCCTCCTACAGGTTCGGTATCTAATTTTGTCGAGATCCTTTCAAAAACTCTCCAAAGAACATATATCAATCGGGTTGACGAACAACACTCCCACTACGACAAGGCACTACCTGCGCCTGTGTACTAACAGTGATACGTTGTGCTGATTCTTCAACCCGTGCACCATTTTTCACTTACTGCTCTGGTTATGAAATCAGCATGTCAATAGTAGCACTCTGATCAAGTTTAGGATCTACACGTGTCCCGATAATCTTCCCACTATGACGAGACAATAGGACATCAATGATACTTTCCCACAGCGCTTCTCCTATACAAGTGGTATTTTCTCTCAGCTATTCCAAAATATTCATACTTTTAGGCTTGTGAACTATATAACATAATTCTCTTCTAAGAATCGGGCATTGATACGACAATGACCTTCTGATCCTTAGGATTATAAAATAAATCACCCTCCGTTCCCTTAGGATATTTAACAAAGAAACAGACTTTCGTTCTCAATTTCAACTTATTTGCATTCCCTTTCAGCATGTGTGCTTGACACGCCCAAATTCGAATATGTTTTAAACTAGGCTTACGGTCGGTTCACATTTCTATGGGAGTAGTAGGTACTGGCTTAGAAGGTATCAAGTTCAGAATGTAAACTGCTATCTCTAATGGAAATCTCTAAAACGAATCGGATAACTCTGTATAACTCATCATAGATCTTACCATCTCCATAAGAGTTCTACTCTCTCTTTCGCTACACTATTCTGCTGCGGAGTGCCAGGTGCATTTCATTGGGACATAATCCTCTCTACTGACAAGTAGTCCCTAAACTCTCAAAAGTGGTATTTGCCACCATGGTCAGACTGTAGTATTTTGATACATTTTTCCTGATGCTTCACCCTTTTTGCCTTAAATACTTTGAATTTCTCAAAACATTCAAACTTATGGTGCATCAAATAAATGTACCCGTACATTGAGTAATTGTTAGTAAAAGTGACAAAGTACTTAAAGTCTCTTCTAATCCGGATAGTCATTGGTCCACATACATCAGAGTTAACCAATTCCGATGGTTATTTAGCTTTATAACCTTTAGGCGAAATGGCCTCTTGATTATTTTACCCTACAAGTAGGATTCATAAACTAGAAGTGCCTCCACTGTGAGACCCGATGCTTTTTTTTTAATTTCATAACATTTTTTGACTTGTTGTTTATTATTTTTACAATAGAATGTTTATATGCATTTTATGCATGTTCGTGCTCAGAAATGCATGTTGGGTTGGATGTCGGGACCGTTGGGCGTTGTGTTAAAAAAATGATATTTTTCTAGTGGGCCCTATAAATATCAGCTTTTCGTACATATTTTGTGATCCAAAACTTCTTAACTAAGTTTCATTCTTTTTCAAACCAAATGCTCCACCTTCTATCTAGATTTTCTTTGGGTTCAGGCATGGTTTTTGGCGAGCGGATAATGGATCCTTGTTATCCTCGCTGGGGGCTCCACGTTTATGCAGACAGAATCTCGTTTCGACGAAGTTCATCTTTTACGGAGTTCGAGGCATCAAGTTTTTAACTCAACAAGTTAAGATCCTAAGCTCTTATATCTTAAAGGGGTGCTACGTGAAATTGTATATATTTTTACCGTTTAAAAATGCATAAAAAGTTGATTTATGCTATGAAAAATAGGTTTATGTTCTTAAAATGTGTTCGGTTGCTTTTAGTTGGACAAAAAGGTTTTTAAAAATATTTTTCGATTTCTTTCGAAGTTGTGGACTCGTGTATGTTCATGGGTTTCAAAAAATGCGAGTTTGGTTGGTTTGGTTGGGGCTTGTGCATGGATTAGTGAAGTTTTTCGTGGGCTAGGACTTTGCTCCCATAGTCAGTCGACTATGGTAGGTGGTTCAGTCGATAGAATGGCCCGAGAGAGGGTTCAGTCGACTGAAGTTGGTGACTCAGTTGACTGACTTGGTTCTAGTAGCCTTTCAGTCGACTAAATGGTGGTTTTCAGGCAGCCAAACTCCTGTTTGGGGTGTTTTTCCTTCTTTTTCTATCATGTTGGATGTGTTTAGGTTCGTAGTATTCAAAAGGCGAGTTTTGGAAAAGGGCGTAGATTTGTGTAAATGTTTGTGAAAAATTGAATTTAGTTTTTATAGGTTTGGAGCTAACCCTTGGGGTTGAGTTTTGTTATATTGATTGTTGGTCTCCAGGGTTGGTGGATGACGTTGTTATGTGAAGCATGATATTTGTTCATAGTTGGATGAATGTTAACTTTGGTTGATGATGCATTAGATGGGGCTGCGGTTCTTCGGTGAAAGCCCGAGAAGATGCATTGTATGGATTGCATGTGAATCACTGTGAATTGTTATAAAAAAAACTATTTTTGAGGCACGGGAGAGTTGTTACATTCATATTATTCTGTTAGTATGTTTAGCTTTTATTACATGTTGTATCTAATTTCTGCTGGGCTTTGGGTCACAGTGTGAGATTTGAAAATATTTTTCAGGTGCATATGATCACGCAGGTTGATCTGGAGGATCCAAATGGGGCGAAAGATTTATAGACTTCCTTTTGTTTCTTTTTAGATCATGTAATGTTGTTTTACATGTTTTTTTTGTTATGGAATCTTGTGTTGTAAGCCTGAGGGCGATATATTTAACGCATATATGACTTTTAATTTTGGGAGTGAGACCCCGGGTTTTGGGTTGTTACATCCGCTTCCAATGAACTCAAAGGTCCATCTTCAACCTGTTTATTTATCTTTTTAAGATTAATATTACCTAGGCCTAAGTACCAAAGATTCATTTGATTCATTGAAGAAAGTTCCTTTCTATTAAATGGTAAATTAGATGTATTATTCAATCCATTCAGTTGCAGTGTAGAAGAGATAGAAGTAATTACATAAAGATCATCCACCAATGTACTAGAACAAATAAAACGTTTATTGTCCTTAATAACCACAAAGTTATTAAAATAAACTAAATATCCATCTTTAACCAATTTAGAAACATAAATTAAATTATTTCTAATGGAATGTACATAAAGACAATCTCTCATTAATAAGATCATATCTCTACTAAAACTGAGAATGACATCTCCCACTGTAATTATTTCCACCCTTGTATTATTACTTATGTGTAGGTATATCTCCCAATCACCGAGCTGTCTGGTTTCTTGGAACTCCTGTAAAGAATTACAAAAATGATTAGTGCCTCTCTTATCTACACACCAGGTACTGGTAGATAACACCGTTAAACATATTTCAACAACTAGTGAATAAAAATTACCTTTGTTGTTCTACTTACCAAGATAGACTGGACAATACTTCTTCTAGTGCCTTGTCTGGTTGCAGTAAAAATACTTGCAAGTCAACTTTTTTATACCAACTTTTGGCTCATTAGCTACCTTTGCACCTGTGCCTCCCTATTTTTTAACCTTTTTCTTCTTTTTAGCTTTCGCCTTAGAGGAATAACCTTTTTCAACAACAAAGGCTTTACCTGACTTCCTAAAAACACCCTTAGCTGTTTGAAGTTTTTTAAGTAGTAATTGTCAGCCGCCAAAACTCAGCTGAGATAGTTTTGGACAGAGGCTTTGAAACGGTTTTGGGGTATCATCTCGGGGATTTGAGTTCTAATTTTTTGACAGCAAGTAGTTCAATATGTTCTCTATAATGTTCATGTAGACCACATCTAGAATAGGTTAGTAAAAATTGGGGTTTTGGGCTACACAAAAATATGTGACAGATGTGTCCTTTAAGGGCTAAAACTCAACAGAGAATTTCAAAGGGGTTTTGAGCTATCAAAACTCAAACTTTTCTGCTTATTCTTGGTGGGTAGATGGATATACATGTGATCGACAACTTTTATGTTTTGATCAAATTTCGGATCTCACTGCAACGTAGGGTTTTTAGGTCAATAGTGTTGACTGGTTGAACAACGACACACTTTGGTAAAATTGCAATTTCTTGAGTTCTACTAACTCAAATGAGTTGAAACTAACTTTGGATGAAAGAAAACACAAAAATGTAAATCTGGACATAAAGAACATGCTTAGATCAATTTTTTACAGTGAGCTATGGCATTCCAAATTTCAGGGCAGAAACATCTATGTTCTCAAAAATCAAGTCTCTTAGGGTATAAGTTTTTTACTTATGTTATGTTAAGTCTTTGTCCCATTTCTTTCCATGCTTGTGTTTTAGACATTAATAATAAGGCTCCAGCACACTTATAGGTCATCAAACTCAAAAATTATAACACACAATAATATCTCATATCATCCATAAACATAACAACCTCAAATTTCCAACTACGATGCCTTTTCTGTTTATTTTTGGTTCTCGATTCTTAGAGTGTTTAAAGAGATGTGTTGAGGAATATTTTGTGGGATATTAGACATAAGGTTTATAAATTTTACTTACTTGTTTGAGAGATCAAAGGAGGGTGGATGGTAGATTAGGACTTAGCTTTAGAAAATTTTCCTTGATTCCTTCCTTTTTCTTCCTTTTTCTTCCTTTTTCTCCCTCAAACTCACCTTAACACTCAAGAGCAATGAGTTTTGTTTTCCCCCCTCTCTTGGCCAAAAATATCATGTAGAGAAGGGGGTGTTTGGCTTGCTTTATATAAGCAAGGCCTAGGGGACAAAGGGGGAACAAAAGTACCCTTGAAAGACTTTTTTTTCCTTTTTAATTAATGAGATATGAAGATGATTTGAGTTGGTTCAACTTTTGAGGGCTACAAATCAGATATAGGGAAGACAAATATAGCTAGGGGTCAGTTTGGGGGACAAAAATCTGATCTCTCATCAATCAAGGGGCTTTTCTTGATTTTCGTGCTCTTATTGTGCAAGAAAATACATTAAAAGGTAATTTGATGTATCTTTTTGGTGTCTTTTCCTACTATGACCTATTATTTTAGTATGTTTATGATAAATATAGTATTCCTATGTATTATCATAATTTTCATAGCAATTGATAAAATAGATGTAGTCTTTTAAGTCAAATTAAACTATTTTAACAATATATAACTTTTTGACTTATTTTGTTGTGTATGAACTTCAATAATAATTTGTTTGCTTTTGCTAACTTATAAGTCCATATTATTATATCTATTACTTGTTCAACAAGTATTGGATCATCATAAGGCTTGACTTAAAACATTTCTCATCATTTTAAGCTAAAAATAAAGTAAAAGGCAACTTTTTGGCACTCTTCCCAAGGTGGTCGGCCACTAAGGGATATTTTTGTTATTTTTAATGTTATTTTCTTCTTTTCTACTTAATTGTACTTAAATCCTTGATTTAGAGTGTTCATGTGTCAAAATTTAAAATTTTAAGACTTTTTGTTGTATTATGGGTAAAACGGTTATTTCACTCTACTTATGAGGATTTTTGATTTCTAATCTTATATTTCATGTTTTATACTTAATTTAGAATGTTGGGAGACTCTCTAGGTGTCAAGATTTTGTTGCCTGAGTTTTGGACCTTTTTAGGATTTTCGAGCCGAACTTAGGGTTTTCAAGCCGAACTTAAGGTTTTGAACCTCGTCCGTGCTTTATAGCCTTGTGAACTATCCATCACTAATACTAGAGTCCGAGCAGGGTCTTTACACGAGTCGTTATGAACCAGGTTGTTACAACTAGGGTCTAGACCTGGTCGTTAAAGTATTATGCATGTTCGAGCTTAGAAATGCATGTTGGGTTGGATGTCGAGACGGTTGGGCGTTGTGGTAAAAAAAAAGATATTTTCTGGTGGGCCCTATAAATATCAATTTTTGGTAGATATTTTGAGATCTAAAACTTCTTGACTAAGTTTTATTCTTTTTCAAAGCAAAAGCTCCACCTTCTCTCTAGATTTTCTTTGAGTTCGGGCTTGGTTTTTGGCGAGCGAATAACGGATCCTTGTTATCCTCATCAGGGGCTCCACGTTCATCTAGATAGAATTTTGTTTTGATGAAGTTCATTTTTACGGAGTTCGAGACGTCGAGTTTTTAACTCAACGAGGTAGGATCCTAGACTCTCATGTCTTAAAGGGATGTTACGTGGAATTGTATATGTTTTTACCGTTTAAAAATGCATGACAAGTTGATTTATACTCTGAAAAGTTGGTTTATGTTCTTAAAATGTGTTTAGTTGCTTTTGGTTGGATGAAAAGGTTTTTAAATGTGTTTTTCGATTTCTTTCGAAGTTGTGGAGTCGTGTATGTCCGTGGGTTTCAAAAAATGCAAGTTTAATTGGTTTGCTTTGGGACTTGGCATGAAGCGGTGAAGATTTTCATCGGCTAGGGTTTTTCTCTGACAGTCGGTCAACTGAGGTGGGTGGTTCAGTCGATTGAATGGCCCGAGAGAGGGTTTAGTCAACTGAAGTTGGTGACTCAGTCGACTGACTTGGTTCTAGTAGCTTTTCAGTCGACTGAACTCCTGTTTGGTGTGTTTTTCCTTCTATTTCTATCATGTTGGACATGTTTGGGTATGTGGTTTTCAAAAGGCGAGTTTTGGAAAAGGGCAGAGAATTGGTAAACGTTTTTGAAAAACTGAATTTATTTTTTGGAGGTTTGGAACTAACCCTTGGGGTTGAGTTTCATTATATTGATTGTTGGTCTCTAGGGTTGGTGGATGACATTGTTATGTGAATCCTGATATTTGTTCATGGTTGGGTGAATGTTAGCTCTAGTTGACGATGTATTAGGTGGGGCTACGATCCTTTGGTGAAAGCCCGAGAAGATGCATTGCATGGATTGCATGTGAATCATTGTGGATTGTTATAAAAAAAACTATTTTCGAGGCTCGGGAGAGTCGTAACATTCATATTATTTTGTTACCATGTTTAGCTTTTATTATATGTTTGTCTAGTTTCTGCTGGACTTTGGCTCACGATGTGAGAGTTGAAAATGTTTTTTAGGTGCAGATGATCACGCAGGTTGATCTAAAGGTGCCAGATGGGGCAAAAGATCTGTAGTCTTCTTTTTGTTTCTTTTTAGATCATTTAATGTTTTACATTTTTTTTGATTTTGGAACCTTATGTTGTAAGCCTGAGGGTGATATATTTAATGCATATATGACTTCTTATTTTGAGAGTGAGAGCCCGGGTTTTGGGTTGTTACAAATGGTATCAGAGCTATGGGTTCGAATACCTAAGAGCCGTGGAAAGAAGGTGCATCACCTTGTGAGGTTGATTACATGTGCTTGATTATATGTTTTTAGATATTTTGATAACACGAACATGAAAGTTTGTTGACTATGAGAATTTTGTATATATGTGAGCATGGGGCTAAACCTTAGGATTGATTAGTCTTGCCTTCGGGCGTTTAGATTAACAAACTTGGAAGCCAAGTTAGAAAGGTGTTTGACCGACGTGTTTTCTTGCAAAGAATCTAAGTAGATTATCTAAATTGACACGTTAGAGTTTCTGCGTGAGATGGTAGGCTCCATCCATCAACTAGCTGAGACTGCTTGGGAGAGAGAGAGAGAGAGTGTGACCGAGCCAAGGGCGATGGTTGCAATGTGATGTTGGGACGAGTTTGTTGACCCTGTGTCTTTAAGGTAGTTAGCCGCTGTTTAGAGTTTAGTTTCATCATGACCACAATTGACCTTATCCTAGGAATGGTTTGGGTGACCCTAGGGTGCCTATGTCAACTGTGATCGATAGGGTTGTTTTCTTTTGACCTCGTAGCAAATTTCGGGGATGAAATTCCTTTAAGGGGGGTAGAGTTGTGAGACCCAATGCTTTTTTCTAATTTTATAATTTTTTTCGACTTGTTATTTATTGTTTTTACAATAGCATGTTTATATGTGTTTTATGCATGTTCAAGCTTAGAAATGCATGTTGGGTTGGATGTCAGGACAGTTGGGCATTGTGGTAAAAAAAAAGATGTTTTTCTGGTGAGCCCTATAAATATCAACATTTGGTAGATATTTTGAGATCCAAAACTTCTTGACTAAGTTTCATCCCTTTTCAAACCAAAAGCTCCACCTTCGCCCCAGATTTTCTTTGGGTTTGGGCTTAGTATTTGATGAGCGAATAGCGAATCCTTATTATCCTTGCCCGGGGGCTCTGCGCTCATCTAGACAGAATCTCGTTTCGACGAATTTCATTTCTCATGGAGTTCAAGGTGTCGAGGTTTTAACTTAATGAGGTAGGATCCTAGACTCACATGTCTTAAAGGGGTGCTACGTGGAATTATATGTTTTTTTTACCGTTTAAAAAGGCATGAAAAGTTGATTTATGCTCTAAAAAGTCAGTTTATGTTCTTAAAATGTGTTTGGTTGCTTTTAGTTGGACAAAAAGCTTTTTAAAAGTGTTTTTCTATTTTTTTGTTTTTAAAAGTGTTTTTCTATTTTTTGTTTTTAAAAGTGTTTTTATGTCCGTGGGTTTCAAAAAATGCGAGTTTGATTGGTTTGGTTTGGGCCTGTGCATGGATCTGTGAAGTTTTTCGTCGACTTGGGCTTTTCTTCGACAGTCAGTCGACTGAGGTGGGCGGTTCAGTCGACTGAATGGCCTAAAATAGGGTTCAGTCGACTAAAGTTAGTGACTCAATCAACTAACTTGGTTCCAGTAGCTTTTTAGTCGACTGAACTCCTATTTGGGGTGTTTTTCCTTCTTTTTCTGTCATGTTGGACGTGTTTGGGTCCGTGGTTTTCAAAAGGCGAGTTTTGGAAAAGGGTAGAGATTTGTGTAAACGTTTGTGAAAATTGAATTTATTTTTTAGAGGTTTAAAGCTAACCCTTGGGGTTGAGTTTCGTTATATTGATTGTTGGTCTCTAGGGTTGGTGGTTGATGTTGTTATGTGAAGCATGATATTTGTTCATAGTTTGGTGAAAGTTAACTCTGGTTGATGATGCATTAGATGGGGCTGCGGTCCTTCGGTGAAAGCCCAAAAAGATTCATTAAATGCGTTGTGGTCCTTCGGTGAAAGTCCGAAAAGATGCATTGCATGGATTGCATGTGAATCATTGTGGATTGTTATAAAAAAAATCTACTTTTGAGGCTCGGGAGAGTCGTTACATTTATATTATTCTATTAGCATGTTTAACTTTTATTACATGTTTGTCTAGTTTCTGCTAAGTTTTGGCTCACGGTGTGGGATTTGAAAAAGTTTTTCAGGTGCATATAATCATGCAGATTGATCTGGAGGAGCCGAATGGGACGGAAGATCTGTAGTCTTCCTTTTGTTTCTTTTAGGTCATGTAATGTTTTACATGTTTTTTTTTGTTTTGGAATCTTGTGTTGTAAGCCTGAGAGTGATATATTTAATACATGTATGACTTCTTATTTTGAGAGTGAGACCCCAGGTTTTGGGTTGTTACAACCACTTCCAATGAACACAAAGGTCAATTTTCAACCAGTTTATTTATCTTTTTTAGATTAATATGACCTAGGCCTAACTGCCAAAAATTTATTTGGTTCATTGAAAAAAGTTCATTTCTCTTAAATAGTAAATTAAATGTATTATTCAATCCAGTCAGTTACAATGTAGAAGAGATAGGAATAATTACATAAAGATCATCCACCAATGTACTAGAACAGATAAAACGTTTATTGTCCTTAATAACCACAAAGTTATTAAAATAAACTAAATATCCATCTTTATCCAGTTTAGAAATAGAAATTAAATTATTTCTAATAGAATGTACATAAAGACAATCTCTCATTAATAAGATCATATCTCTACTAAAACTGAGAGTGACATCTCCCACTGTAACTATTGCCACCATTGTATTATTACTTATGTGTAGGTATATCTCTCCATCACTGAGCTCTCTAATTTCTTGGAACTCTTGTAAAGAATTACAGACAAAATTAGTGCATCTCTTATCTACACACCTGGTACCGGTAAATAACACCGTTAAACATATTTCAACAACTAGTGAACAAAAATTATCTTTGTTGTTCTGCTCACTAAGATAGACTAGACAATACATCTTATAGTGCCTTGTCTGGTTGCAGTAAAAATACTTGCAAGTCGACTTTTTCATCCCAACTTTTGGCCCATTAGCTGCCTTTGCACCTGTGCCTTCCTATTTCTGAAAATTTTTCTTCTTCTTGCCTTTTGCCTTAGAGGAATAACCTTTTTCAGCAATAAAGACACTACCTGACTTCTTAAGAACACCCTCAGCTGCTTAAAGTTTTTTAAGTAGTTCTACCAGGAAAAAATTGTGTTTGTTCATATTATAATTTAGACAGAACTACTTAAAACTATCAAGCAATGACTAAAATATGATATCGACCTAGGTTTTCTCATTAATTTTAGCTCCAATGATCTCAATTTCAGTCATAAGACTAATCATCTTCAAAACATGATCCCTAACTAGGGTGCCTTCAGTCAAGCTTGTGTTTATTAGTGTTTTCATGGCCACCTGCCTAGCGGCACGATTTTGGTCCCCAAACATCTCTCTGTGGTTCATAATCATGTCATAAGCATTAGACATAGACTGATGCTGATGCTGCAATACATTTGACATGGAAGCTAAAATATAACAGCAAGCCATCTGATCAGCCTTTTGCTACTTCTGATAAACTTGGGTTTTCTCTTTGGTCGCCCCCTCATCTAATATTGGTGGATAAAACTATGATAACACATACTTATAATTGTTGGTAGTTAAAACGACTCCAGATTTCTTTTCTAATTAACATAATTAGGACCCTTAAGTTTGTTTTCTTTGACTAAAGTCGTGAGTGGATTGAAAGTTATTTTATCCCAAGAATTATATAATTAAAAATTATTAATTATGATGAGCAAAAACTTTGAGTTCAAATTTAAAATTTGGTTCACTCTACCATTTTTAAAAAAAACTCGCCATCAGCCTGGTAGACCGTGAATAGCATGTATCGATGGAAAAGTCATCTATTATTCAGCATTTGTCCAAATAAGCTAATTTTTATTAATTTTCATATCTAGACAACTAACCATACCAAGTAAAATTAAATAACTGACATAACTTCGGTTCTATAAATAATAGCAGTGACTCAGATAGAGAGAATACTATTATTTATAGTTAAGTGTATACCATCACATAGTCCCAAATCAACTGCTTCATAATGAGCCCTTCAATGGAGAAGTGATTCACACTAACAATTATTCAGAATTATCCCCAATGGAGGTTCGTAACGATGATACATGTGACGCCCCGTCCTCCGGGTACGTCGGGATATACATAAATATAAATAAAGGGATATTCTAGCCAATTATTCATATTTACATACATTAATTATTACATCATAAAGGAGTTCTGAACTGATTAAAAATACATAACGATTACAATTTCACTAAGGATTTTAAAGATATTACAAGTGTTGTAGGAAACTGAAACAAAAGAACAAAAATAGAGGTATTGAATCCTCATAATGCATCAGCAGGGTCCACTTGCTCTTAGAACTCACCTGGTTCTTCGAATCCTTCTTCTTCCTCTTGAGCGACTTCCTTTAAGAACTCCTCTTCACCTGTGACACCAATGCCATGAGCCAAAATCCAGTAGAAAAATACTATAACCTTCTAACTAATCTCGCCACCAGCCTGGTACACTATGAATAGCATGTCTCGATGAGAAAGTCGTCTACTATCTAGCATTTGTCCAGACAAGCTAATTCCTATTAATTTTACTATCTAGGCAACCGGCCATACTAAGTAAAATTAAATAACTAACATAACTTCGGTCCTATAAATAATACCTGTGACTAATATAGAGAGAGTACTATTATTTATAGTTAAGTATATTCCATCACTTAGTCCTGAATCAACTGCTTCATAATGACCCCTTCAATGAAGAAGTGATTTACACTAACAATTATTCAGAATTATCCCCAATAGAGGTTCGTAACGGTGATACCTGTGACGCCCCATCCTCTGGGCACGTCGGGGCATACATAAATATAAATAAAGGGATATTCTAGCTATTCATTCATATTTACATATATTAATTATTACATCATAAAAGAGTTTTGAACTTATTAAAAGTACATAACGATTACAGTTTCACCAAGGATTTTAAAGATATTACAAGAGTTGTAGGAAACTAAAACAAAAGAACAAAAATAGAGGTATCAAATCCTCAGAATGCATCAGTAGGATCCACCTGTTCTTAGAACTCACCCGGTTCTTCGAATCCTTCTTCTTCCTCTGGAGGAATTTTCTCCAAGAACTTCTCCTCACCTGTGGCACGAATGCCATGAGCCAAAGCCCAATAGAAAAACACTTCAACCTTCTAACTAATCTCATGGCAAAAAAATTTCCACAATGCATACCATGTAACACTTAAGTACGCTTTAAAGTCAAGAAGATAGACAAATTTATGACAGGGTAACAGATAAGTCAAATAAACATGCGAGTATAGAATGTCATGTATGCAATGCAAATAACCAACCTGACATACGCCCAGATCACAATAGGAATTCCACTTTAGGGACTTATTGTTATTGCCTCTCATTGCACCAGGAACTTATTGTCATTGCCATATATGCACTAGGGACTTATTGTCAATGCCGTGATTGGACTTATTCTCATTGCCTTTTATTGCACCAGAAACTTAATGTAATTGCCGTGATAGGACTTATTGTCATTGCATTCCATTGCACCAAGGACTTATTGTCATTGCCGTGATGGGACTTGTTATTATTACTGCCTTAGGGACTTATTGTCAATGCCATGATGGGACTTGTTGTAGGGTTACCCATATTAAGACCAGGATGCTCGCTTGGTATCAACCCAAAGTCTAAGTCATCAAAACTTAAAATGCTAGCGACGAACCCATAATGCCCAACGCTATTCATGATAAACCATTTCAATCACTGGGACGCTCCCAGGGTGTACAAGGGGAATATATCCCAAAATATTTATAAAAATGGTAAGTAGGGACGCTCTAGACTTAGAACCAAGAAGGACAATTCAACATAGCCCAACCCAACAACGGTTTACACAAATTGACTCCAATATGCCAAGATGCAAGTGACAATTCTCATATACAATTCAAACTTGATGGCATAAGTTCTAATCATCATACATTCACTTAAAATAATAATTAACTAGCACAAATCTATCATTATATAAAACTTGGATCTCACAAAAAATGGTACTTAAATCACACTTAGTAACTTTAAGGAGCCAACATTCAACTATAAAATTTAAAAGGAGAGCTAAATTTTGGGACATTTAGATTCGGAATCAAGTTATAATTTTTAAGCACTATTTAGATAAAAATATTTTCTACAACTCTTATGTTTAACAATAAGGAAAAAACCTAAGGCAAATGAGTGAGTAAAGTATTCTAAGCGAAAACGGTTCAGTATTTTTCTCAAAATTTTACCAAAAATACGCCTCTATTGGTCTCAATTTTGGGGTACCAGATCAAGCCCAAAGGAGCCCATTTTGGGGTACATTCTAGTTAAGCATGTCCCCTACAAGTTTCATGTTTTGTTCTAAGGGTAGTTATTTGGAACAAGTTAGAGTTTTGGGCCATTTTATAAAATAGGTTCTGTCAGCCGCCAAAACACAGTAGAGCTGGTTTTGGACAGAGATTTTGAAACGGTTTTGAGGGCCTTTCTCGAGGCATCAAGGTCTGATTTTTGGACACCAAGTAGTTCACTATGTTATCTACAATGTTCATATAGATCACATTTGGAATAGGTCACTAAAAATAGGGGTTTTAGGCTACACAACAATATGTGATAGAAGCGTCCTTTGAGGGCTGAAATACAATAGAGAATTTCAAAGGGGTTTTGACTTATCAAAACTCAATATTTTGTGCTCCTTTTAGTGGGTCGTTAGATATACATGTTATCCACAACTTTTATGTTTTGGCCAAGGCTCCGATCTCATTGTAAACTCGGGTTTTTAGGTTGGTATTTTTGACTGGTTGAAATATGACACAATTTGGTATAATTGCAATATCTCGAGTTCTACTTTCTCAAATGAGTTGAAACAGTTTTGGATGAAAGATAACACAAAAATTTAAATCTGGATATAAACAACATGCTTAGATCAATTTTCTACGTTGAGTTATGGAACTCCAAAGATCAAGGTAGAAACATTCAAGTTCTCAAAAATTGAGTCCTTATATGTTCAAGTCTCCTACTTATGATATGCCAAGATTTTTTTCCATTTCTTTGTATGCTTGTGTTTTAGACATGAATATCAAGGTTCTAGCACACTTTTAAGTCATCAAACTCAAAAATAACAACAAACAACCACATCTCATATCATTCAAGAACTCACCAGCCCTTATTTTTGAATTACAATGCATTTTCGATTTGTTTTCGATTCTTGATTTTTGAAGTGTTTAAAGGGATGAGTTGAGGGATATTTTGAGTGATATTAGACATAAGATTTAGAGGTTTTACTTACTTATTGGAGGGCTCAAAAGATGGTTGGATGGAAGGACTTAGCTTTAAAATAACACCTCTCCTTGGTTCCTTCTTCTCCCTCCTTTCTCTCTCAAGCTTATATGAACACTCAAGAACTATGAAGGTCTGGTCCCTCACCCCTTCTTAGCCAAAAATAATGAAGGGAAAAGAGGGTGTTTGTCTTAGTTTATATAGGAGAATGTTAGGGAACAAGAGGGAACAAAATGATAAAATTTTAGTCATTTTCTTTGCATATCACAAGGGTTGTTGAGACTTGGTGCAAGTTTTGAGGAAACAAATCAGATTTGGTGGAGAGAATACATCTAGGGTCAGTTTGGGGATACAAAAATATGATCGCACATTAATCAAGGGGGTTTACCTTGATTTTCGTGACCTTTTGTGCAAGAAAATACTTTAAAAGTTAATTTGATGTATCTTTTTGGTGTCTTTTTCTACTGAAACTTATTATTTTAATATGTTTATGATAAACTTAGTATTCTCATGAATTATCGTAGTTTTCATAGCAATTAATTAAATAGATATAGTCTTTTAAGTCAAATTATGCTAGTTTGGCAATATATGACTTTTTGACTTATTTTATTATGTATGAATTTTAATAATAATTTGTTTACTTTTGTTAACCTATAATACCATATTATTATGTATATTACTTATTCAACAAGTGGTGGATCATCATAATACTTGATTTGATATATTTCTTATCCTTTTAAGCTTAAAAGAAAGCAAAAAGCTACTTTTTTGCACAACTTTCAAAGTGGTCGGCCACTAAGGGATATTTTTTTTATTTTTAAAGTTATTTTATCTTTTTCTACTTAATTATACTTGAATCTTTGATTTAGGGTGTCCATGTGTCAAAATTTAGATTTTTAAGACTTTTTGCTGTACTATGGACAAAATAATGATTTTTACCCTAATTATGAGAATTTGTTATTTTTAATCTTATATTTCATATTATTTATTTAATTTAGAATGTTGTGAGACTCTTCGGGTATTAAGGTTTTGTTACTTAAGTTTTGGACCTTTTTATGGTTTCTAGATTGAAACTTAGGGTTTTCGAGTCGAGTTAGGGTTTCGAATCACTTTCGTATTTTATAACCTCGTGGGCTATCTGTCACTAATTCTTAGGATTTGGACTGAGTCTTTACATGAGTCATTATCAACCGAATTGCTACAACTAAGGTCTGAATCGGGCCATTACAATACCGTAATTAATTCTATCGATAGGGAAGAAGGTCTTGAAGTCAACACATAAAATAAAATACATCACCTA
Source organism: Heliamphora exappendiculata (assembly GCA_034768845.1). Lineage (NCBI taxonomy): Eukaryota > Viridiplantae > Streptophyta > Magnoliopsida > Ericales > Sarraceniaceae > Heliamphora > Heliamphora exappendiculata. The sequence goes on from JAOTRH010078454.1 coordinate 57,530, forward strand.
CAAACTAGTGATGAAGACTGCAAAATTTATCTGTGAATAAATTCTCTTACCCACTCAGTTTTTAAAAATTTTGAGGGTTATAAAAATTATTTAATAAAAATAAAATTATTATTTTTGAAAACCACACGTTACAAAAAATTCTAATTTTAACCATTTTTACGTGTTATATGTGTAAGAAATAAAGTTTTTAAATTCTATTTATTTTATAAAAAAATTAATTTTAAATAAAAACTTAAGAAATTTTATTTTATTTTTTGTTACACATATTTTGAAAAAATAACTTATTTAAATTAAACTCCATTTAATTAATTCAAAAATTCATAATTAATGGGCACATTTCAAAAGATACCAGATTTTAAAAAATCCATCTTAAATGTGTTTTTAAGTAATAAAATAAAATTCCAAAATTTTCAAAAACAAATAATTTAATTTCAAAAAATTTTATTTTATTTTTTTGTTACAAAAAAAATTAATTTTGACTAAATGAATTAAGTAAACATAAACAGGAAGAATAAACCAAATAAAAATCATACACGCATTTAATTAAAAAATAAATAAATACATAATCTCCCAGCTTTATGGCACAACTAAAATTCTTTAAGCCAAAAGTGTGCATGTTCATCTAGAAAACCTATAATCTTGTCAGAATCAGACTTTTAGTTTTCTAGTACTATTAGAATTGAAACTCGGCAGCCAACAGTACTTCTGTGACACATAGCCACTGCAAGCCACTACTGCACCTTGATTGCACCGCCACTGCTAGTCGCCACGTGCTGCCTGCTGCCTCTGCTGCGGTGCGCTGGCGAGCGCCGCATGCGCTACCCACGCTGCACTGCGTTGTTTCCCGCCATGCCCACTAGTGCCACCGCATGCGTGCTGCGCCATGGCTAAGCCTTTGGCTGCCACTGGCTTCTTCTTCGAACGTAATTCTTTGTTCTTCGACCCAAAAAACAAAATAACAACAAATGATTTTATGACTCCGAAGAGTTCACAAATCAATTTAAAGATGAAGAAGATTACATAATTCATATGCCTCTGTGGAGTTCACAATCAATCTACCACGATCAAATTCATTTGCATATGTGGAGCTCACAATCAATATACCATGATCAACCCTCGTAGTTAAAAATAAATCATTCAAACAATACAATCAAGCATGCAAATAATAATGACCATTAAAGCAAGGATTAGATTTCCTGCAAAATAAAGTTAGCACAATTCAAATCTATCCAAACCCATGTTTTAATAAAAAAAAACATAATCAAAGACAGCTCTAATATCAATTGTTGGGGTAAACTGTCAAGATCCTAAGTTTATGTCAAGGATTTTAATCAAGAATAATCCGGACGGATAATCGCCGAAACAAGCTTCATATTAAAAAATTTTGATATCGAACAATCAAAAATAAAATCCAATATAACTTCCAAAGTTAGTTTAGGATTATACTTGTCGAAGACCGATTGGATTGATTCTGTTTACAGCAAAAAACATTAGTCAACAAGTTGCTGTGGTAATTAACTAAAAGTTAATTCTCCTAAATAAGCCTTCTGTTGTATTTCTTAATGCAAAAAACGAACAAAGTGTGAATTTTGATCTATCATGTTCTTTAAAACCTATATAGTCACATGTTCTTTGATTTCCCAAGACGTGGAAGCCCTAGAATGATTAATGATCAACTGGCGGCTATATTTTATAACCACATATAAATAGGTTATAGCAAAGACCTCTAAAGTAAATAAAACATGGGCTTCTAATTTAATTATGAAATCCTACTTCAACTAAGAAATAATTTTATAAAAACATAAATTATAATTCATTTCACTAAAAATATTATAATTGCACTTTCAGTCTTATTTTCAAAGTTGAAGTATTCGAGCTCTTGTTATTTAATTCTTATTTATTCTCCCCACGTTAAGATTATAGATTCCGGCTGATTAAATTAAATTACTAACGATTATATTTAATTAGTTTCTTTGAAAAATCCTTAAGACCTTCTGCTAGTTATTTGATAAGCCAAATTATAAAATCTAGTGGTAGGGTTTGACTTGGTCAAAACTTATAAACTTCCTTAAGGGGGTATCATCCGTCATGTTCATGGGATGTGGATTCCGTCAATAATTAATATCCACCATATAATTAATATCGTTATCCAACTTACCGGGATTATAGATTCGTAAAATATCTCATTCTTTAATAAATCACAATAACAAACATTAAATATAGGTATCTAATAATTATTTTAAAATTAAGAGTATAAGCACTTATAATAACCATGGGATGCAAATTAATTTATATAGTCAGTATAAGATTACTTACCCCAACTTGGTCTTGTTCAATACACACAAAGTGTACTAGCACAATGAGTCAGAATAATTTTCAAAACAATTACAGTTCCCCGTAATCAAGACAGATCTACTAAAATATTATGCTACTGTTGTATCGATAGTGTGTCCAATTACATCTAAGACTGTGAATGTCACGCCTTAAACTCCGAGCCACGTGAAACGTCCAAAAATAACCAACCACAACACCAGCCCGAGAATACACTCTCAAAATAAACCATATATGCGTTATATATAAACGCCAAACAGCAACATTACACGGCTCCAACGCCTGAAAAATATGTTACAACATATATATAACAAAACTAGCAAAAGGAAGACTACACTCTTCCACCTCCTCCGGCACCTCCAGATCAACCAGCGCGATCGGCACATGAAGAAAAACAAATCCCACACCGTGAGCCAAGGCTCAGCAGATTCTAAACAACACATACAGTATAAGTTAAACATGCTCGATAAACGAAGTGCAATTTTTGACTCTCTTTCAAGTTATTAAAAATAGTTTGAAAATAGTTTAGATCACGACTCACTAGAGCCAATAAAATAAGTTTTCACATGCAATGGAAAAGCGAGGATAAAAATCATTTATCGACTCATCAGAGCCTTAAAAACAATTCTAGTATTATGACTCCTGAAGGCCGTTTATACAGTACTTCGACTCCCGTAAGCCGATAATACAGTTTTAAGAAAAAATAGTTTATCCGTCCCAATATGCAATACAAGCAATACATGTACACATGCCTCTTCAGGACCTCGTTTCAGCCTTCAAATATCGCACACACACCCACACCCATGCCTCATCAGGATCTCGTTTCAATCCGTCAGATATCGCACACACATACCCACACCACGCATGCAACCCATGTAACACATATCTTCACGGACTTTCACCGTAGGACCGCAGCCCCTGAATACACACGTCGACTTTCGCAGCCTACCTCATACACCCACACACGTACACGTGCATCATCAACCAGGATTTACATCTACTGGATCTCAGATTCATCTAATCCATTTCATACACATATGCTAACCTAAAGCAGGATTTAAAGCATATAACCATGTATCAACACGACGTTCCACAAACCACATCACATGCCCTATAAAACTCTAGATTTTAAAGCATAAATCACATTACACATAATGATGTCACCTTATGTAATTCACTTACATATATTTCGTACATAACTAAACAGTTATAAATATGCACATAACCATGTATAACAATACATCACAACACCACCTGCCGAAGCAAATCGACATCCACTCACGGGACAACCCACACAACCACCACTGGTCCAAACACTCCCAACGCGACTACCATAGACCCACGACGCTCACCCGCGCCAACACAAACCCAACAGCAAACCACGAACCCAATTGTGCATCAACAAGCCGTATCTACCATGCACGTCACCCACAAGGGCAACACTCCAACGCCCACCCGAGGTCACGACACGACCCCTGAAACTACTAAACAACCAACTGAACCCCCAAAAGGAATCCACAGGTATTTGAATCAACTAATTCCCATAAATTATTCAATTGAATACCATAGGACACCAATCGAAAACCAAGGAATTAACCCAAAATCACAAACCAACAGCCCACAACTTCAGCCGATCGAACCCCACCTCCAGTCGACCGAACACCTTTTTGAAAAACCACAAAATGCCAAAATACACGATTCAGTCGACCGAACCCAAGATCCAAACTTCAGTCGATCAAACCTAAGATCCAAACTTCAGTCGACCGAACCCCAAGGTTAAGTCAACCGAACCACGGTGGAAATCATTTTTCAAGCTGCGAGTCCAGCCCTCCAAACCTCGAATCGAAGCCTTCAAACTCCAAATCAACATCCGTGAAAACTCACACACCTAGGCCTAACACCGAGACCTCAAAAAAACCTCCCGACACCCGATTCCATCCACAGAAATCGCCGAAAACGAGTTTTAAACCCAAAAATCCAACGTGAAACAAACGCATATCTACATCAATCTACCCGTTAAAAACACACATGTTTAACCATAGCACCCTTATACAGCAGTAGGGTCTAGAATCCTACCTCGGTGAGTTCAAAACTCGATGCCTTGAACCACGTGCAAAATTGAGCTTCGTCAGGATTAAAATATAACCGTATGGTTGCGTAGCCCACCGTGTCAAAAGTAAGGATCCACTGTTGGATCGTTGAAAATCGAGCCCCGGGCCCCCGGGAACTTAGAGGGAAGGCAGAGAGAAAACGAAAAACTTACTGAAAGAGTTTTGAAAAATATATTTATGAAAATATCTAACTCCACATATTTATAGGTCTCCAAAATATTTTTTTTTTAAATTTTCAAAATTCGTGCCGTAACACCCCACGGCCCCGAGAACCTTCCCCACATGCATCTCTACCCTCAAACATGCATCAAAAACATATAAAATATGCTGCAACGAAAACACATAACGCGCGTCGAAAGATGCCAAAAAAAAATGGGTCAGGGTCTCATAGTGAACCATAAACTTATATTCTACTAGAATCGATCATTTGATTTTTTGTGTGTAAGCCGAACTCTACAAATCAGATTAAATACTATTAAATACTATGTATAATAAAAAATACTCATGCATAATATTAAATAAATAATGAAACGTATATATTACTCATTAAGATTCTAATAAAATAGAAAAACTAATTTTATTAAGAAAATAAAATTAAATACTAAAACTAAAATCATGATTTTTAGTATATAACCCTAACAGCAATGATTAAGATTGCATCGACTGATATCCTTGTAGATCATTATACAAAGAGCTTACCAATTAAGATTTTTGACAGTCATATAGAGGGCATTAGGGTTAAATGTTTGGCAGCATGGCTTTGAGTATAAGGTGGATATTGTTAGGGTTATATACTAAGAATCATACATTTGGTATTGTTTTTATTTATTAATAAAAACTATTTTTTTCATTTTAATAAAAATTTGTATGAGTAATGTATGTGTTTCATTATTTATTTAATATTGTGCATGTGTATCTTTTATTCTACATAGTAATTAATTTGGTGTATAGTGTTCGGCTTACACACATATAAACAGATTATTGGTTCTTGTGAAATATAAGTTTTGGTTCACAGTCTTAGATAAAATTAGACATACTATCGGTATGGCTGAAAAACAATATTTTAGTAGATCTGTCTTAATTACGGGGAACGATATAGTTTCGACTATAGTTCCGATTTATTGTGCTAATACATTTTGTATGTATTAAATAGAACTGCGTTACGTAATTAATTTTATACTGACTATATAAATTAATTTATACCTTATAGTTACTATGAGTGCTTATACACTTAATCCCGAAATAATTATTAAACACGTTTATTTAATATTCGTTATTTTAATTCATTAAATGGTGCGATCTTTTACAGGTTTATAATCCCGTTGAGTAAGATAACGACATTACGTATATGGTGGATAGTAATTATTATCGGAATCTATATCCCGACAAGCTATTGATGATACCCCCTCAAGGAAATTTATAAGTTTTGATTATGTCAAACCCTACAAATAGATTTTATAATCTGACATATCAAATAAATTAACCAGAAGGTCTTAACGAATTATGAAAGAGATCGATTAAATATAATTATCAGTAATTTAATTTAATCAATTAATATTTGTAATCTTAACATGGGGAGAGTAATAAGTATTTAATAACAGGAGCTCGAAAGTTCAATTTTGATAATAAAGTTGGGAGTGCAATTACAATTCTTTATTGTTATGATTTGTAATTTATGCTTTTAGAAAATTACTTCTTAGTTGAAATGTGTTTTTCTAATTACAATATTAGAAGTTCGTGTCTTATTTACTCTTTACGTCCCTATCATAATCTATTTATATGTTGTTATAATCTTGCTCGCCAGATACACGTATCATCATACTTATTATCACCTTAAGGTTTCCACATATTGTGAGAACTAGAGAAAAATGAAAAGGTAGCTAAATAGGGTTTGGAACACGAAAGATCTAAACCAAACTTAGTTCGTGTTTTGGCATTCGAAATCAAACACATAAATATGATCAAGCCAGAGGGATCACGCATGTATAATCTTTATTCCGACTTGTGGGTGTACCAGGTTTCTGTTTCGGGGTGCAATGTATAGGGTTCCGTCCGAACAGTTTTTCCATCCATCTGGACAGATCGACGTAATACAGTTTTTGTTGTATACTGTTCTTGTTCTGCGCCGCGTTTGATTCGATTCCTATGCACTATTATTGTATCTTGAGATTCTAGTTCCTTCAATAGCTGTGCCACAAGTGCTGGTCTAGCAACTTTTACCTTAGGTTCATAAATAAAATGTGGTAAAAAAATATTATAATAGTTGCGTTATTACTCAATTTTTCTAAAGATTTTACATTCTAAAGTTTTAGAATAATTTTGAATTTTGATTAAATTTTTGCCCCCCTTGAAAATGTGTCGTTCATTCAAATGATTGATGAAATCATATAGATTAAATTCTCAACTATACCTTAGTTTTTTTGGCATTTTGAATCAACAGTCTTCGTCTAGCAACTCTCACCTTAGGTTAATATGTAAAGGATAAGCAGCCTTTTCTTGGTTCAAGGCTTCAAGCCTATCCCTTATTTATATATATATATATGCTAAAGTGGCCAATCTTGACACTTTCCAGCACTTTGGATAAGTCACATATTTATCACAATAGCTACAAGTCTCTTAGATTTATATATCCTTGGTGTGTTTCTCAACGAAATAAATTATCGGTTTAAGTTGCCCTTATCTCTTTTTATGTTCATTAAATAGGACAAGGTGGTGGGAGAATGTTGTGCTCTTTTTGGGTTTATTGTTGAACGTATTTTTATAATTTGAATTGCTTTCTCGAAATACTTGTTGGGGTTATTACATTGCAAAATTGAGACTAATTGGACACCAATAGTAACTTACGTTCATTATAAATAATGTGTACTATTCATTCTTTAGACATTTCAATTGGCGTTCAATAAATTTTATTTTTTGCATGGATCATTTACTCAATGACGTTTACAAATGAATACTTCAAATCATGAAACTGAAACTACCCAGAAAGGGCAAAAATGGCACCACACACATTGCTTCCCAAAATAAGGAATTTCAATATTGGATACTTTGAATGGTGCGACAGCACTAGTTAGTTTGATACTGTCGGGTACGCTAAATATTTTAGGGATTTTGTCTGCTGGAGTTGATGCTGACTAGTGTTCCATTGTTGAATTGTAATGATACTAAATAACAAAAAAATATATGTTAATAGATATATACTAAAAAAACTAACATGCTTGATTTGACAAAATAAAAATAAAAAGCCAAAAAACAAAAAAAAATCAAATAGAAAACAACAATTACTATAACACCCTATTGATCAAACTCTTATGTCATTTTAAAAAATAATAATATACTCTGCTTGATAACTTATTTATATTAATGTCATATATATATATATGTATGTATATATATATAATTATTATAATTAATTATATAAGAAAAAATATTGTCCAATTAGAGCAAAAGTAGAAAAAAAAAACCGTTTACTCAATCAACTGACAACAAAATAGCAACCTAAAACCTAATTACCAAACAATTTACATTTAATTTAAATAATTTTTTATCTTAAAATATAAAAAAAAATTAACTTTTAAACTAGTTGCATATATTTAATTTATTTATGTACTTAGGTATTCAAAATGATGGGTGTCTATTAAGAGATATAGACATGACCTAATGATAATAATATGGTGATCGAATTATTATGTAAAATTAATATACCAAATAATATAACAAAATTACAAGCATTAAATTTAAATAAAAATTATGTGAAACTTTTTACATTAATAATTATGATTATGTTACAAAATTTAACAAACTAATTTAATACAATAATTTAGTGACGATCCTTTACCCATGATAAAATGCTACATGTCCCAACACTCTGTGCCGACTCAAATCAATTAATCGCTCTTAATTAGATAGGGAGTGGCCCAACCCTCTATAAGAGAATACAAAATGCAAACTGGAGCTTGTCTATTAAAAATATCAAGTGAAATAATATTTGTTGGCACGGTCTAAATTGGGCCCAAGATCTGTGAGCCCACTCGGGTCGTATTCAAACTCAACACTATAGCAGTTCAGTTTGAGCCCAACTAAGACTCAATCTTGCTCGAACCCGTATATCTTTGGGCTGAACTTAGATTTTTGAGTCCAAAGTTCAGCGCATATCTTGACCCAAAAATCGACCTGCCATGCTCAAGAGCGCTAAAGGGCTAGTTTTCAAAATCCAATGGCCTACGATCCAACAACCAAAAAAAATAGCTATTGGGCGGGCCAGGACGGCCCGAGCACAACTCAAGGCCCTAATAACCAGATTTTACTTTAAAACAAAATCACAAAATTATTCTATAATTACACCCAACCCTATCTATTAATTTTAACTCACTCTCCGATCTTAATTCTCAAACTCTCTCAATTCTTTACGTCACTCAAATTTTCTATTGTTTATAACTAGGGGTATAATTTGGGTCTGGCCCAAGTTTAACGGGCTTTCGTCAAAATTTGAGTTGGGCCAAGTTGTGCATTTTTTGGAGGGGTAAGCCCAAGGTTAGTCTTAGGGCATATGGGCCTCGGGCCAATGGCCGGGTTGTGGGTGTGCCTGACACAGGTCTTTCAATTTTTTGTTTTGTTTTTTTATTTTTTATTATTTTTTGAATTGTATTTCGTATATAAATTACTTATTAATTTATTACATTAATTTATAAGTTATTCTAAATTATTATTAGTTATATGTTATTATAAATTAGTATTATTTATAACTTATAAGTTATTACTTATTAGTTTAGTTATTAGTTATTATTTCTTAACATAATAAGATATTATAAGTTATTATTACATTTCTAAGTTATTATTAAAAGTTATAAATTATTATTATAAGTTATAACTTATAATTATTTTATAAATAATTTATCACTTATAATAAACCTATAATAAGCTGAAAGTTTATAATTTTATAATAATTAAAAGTTATAAATAATTTATAACTTATAATAAACTTATAGTTTATAAATTTATAACTTATAATAAACTTTAAATAGTAACTTATAAATAGTTTATAATTTATTATTATAAGTTAAAGATTATTTATAAATTAATATTTAAAGTTTATAAGTTATTATTTATTAACTTATTATAAACTAAAGTTAATAATAATAAACTAGATCGAGTTTTCTTTGGACCGGGCCTCAGGTTGGCTCGCGGGTGCTAGGTGAAGGCCTAGGCCCGGTCATGGGGATTTGGACTCAGACGGGCTCGGGTTCTACAGTTTCAGGCCTTGGGTTGGGTCGCTATGAGCCATGAGCCATTTTTACACTCTTATTTAAAATTAAATTAATTAATTTAATATACTTTGAAGGTTTTTCTAAGCTTGAGTGCTCTACCAAGTGAAAGTACAATCAAGATCAAAATTAAAATTTCATCAAAATCAAGATTATAATTCAAAATCATCAAGATAGAGAACTAATTATTAGTGGTATGTCTGTATGTATGACTATATGTTTATATAAATGTGAGCTATATATTTAATTAGATATTTATACATAGTTATATATGCTATATGTATATGACTAGTGGGCTGTGGGATTTTGTGCCAAAACTTCTTGAAGAAGCTATTTCTCCCCCCCCGCCCTCTACCGCGCATCTCTATCTCTCTCGCTTTGGTGATACGTTCACCTCCATTGAAAACTAAGAAAATTTTCATCTTCACTATTTTTGGAAGCCATTGGCCCGGAGTTTGGAAAATCAACAAGAGGGAAAGTTACTCAACTCAATGAGAGCTACGTTTACAACTGAACGAATTCTCGTTTCAGCATATTGGGACTTTCTTGGTGTGATTCATTTTCGATTTTTTAACTCTCGAAGTAGGATCTTGACCATCTTTGAATCTTGTGGTGAATATGTGGCTAGGTGATTTTCCTTTCCATTATAATGCCATGAAGATTGTTGAAGCATGAAAACCTTGTTTAAGATGAAATCCATGAAAAATGTTCTCGAAGGATGTTTGAATTTGTATACTTGGATATGGAATTGGATTTTAAAACATGTTTCGAAATTGGTTTGGTTTATGGAAATGTGGTTAACTTGACCTATGTGATGATGATTTTATGCACTCAAATGTGTTTTGGTGAAAATTATAATTTAAGTTAATGTAACGGGATAATGTAATATGGATAACTTGGACTCGATTAGCTCTACGGTGAAAGACCGAAAAGTTGCCCAAGATTGGGTACCATACCGATCAAGTTAGTCACCGAAAATGAGTGCGTTGTGTGGAAAATTATAAAACTAATGTCACATCCCAGAACTCGGGGTTCTTCTCTCAAGACAAACATATATTTCATACATACATAATAAATCGCCTCAAGGCTTACAAAGCAAGCCTTCAAGAACAGGCAATACATGTAACAGTACATGATCCCATAACAAAAAGAAAACTTTAAACAAAAGTCCTTCGCCTCCAGGGCTCCACTAGATCTACACCCATGATCACAGTCACTTGAAAAAGAATTTTATAAATCTCACAACGTGAGTCGAAACCCAATAGAAACAGACTATAATGCAGTAAAGCAGGATGTGCAATCACATAGCATAAAATTGACTTGACTACACGAGTCTCAAAATGATTTTTCATCCTTAAAACCCCGCATTTCATACAATGCAAATAATGTCCAACAGTTAAAGAAAAACAGTAACAAGACATTATTTTCCACTCGGTTCACACAACCGGTAATGATCCCTATGTACCGAATTTGTTACACCCGGGACAAAGATAACAGCTATAAACTCTTGCGTATTACCCTAGACCCAATCCATACAAAGACCCGCTAAATAATGAAAAATTCTATACGGAGTCACGATAATGCACGCCTCCCACTGAGGCAACCACTTCATTTACGGAGATTAACCCGAAAAAGCGAAGAACCTACTTTCGCAAAATTTTTGCACTTTTATTGAGGAGCAATGGCAACCCAAATACACACGCACTATCACGACACATCTATCGAATCATAAACAAAACAAACACGTAGCTCGACTATGAAAACGTTTAAAAACATACATTAATCATGTACAAAATATTCAACGGCGATCCGCCACGTCATCCATTAATCATGGAGATCAAACAATATTTTCAAAATGTTTTCACCATTTCTACCAAAACGTTTAAAAATCGAGACTTAACCCCAAGGGTTAGGTCCAAACTTCCAAAATACGATTTTCATGACCTTACATAAATCCCTCCATTTTCAAACCCTCTTTTTGAAAACCATGGACATCCACATGTCCACAGCACGTAATAAATCATAAAATATGCAAAACATGCTTTTTGCCCAAACACACATGGTTTAAACACAAAATTCAACATTTATAGCATTTTCAAATGGTAAAAAATCATATAATCGCATTAGTACCCTTTAAAAATAAGATAGTCTAGGATCCTACCTTGTTGAGTTAAAAACTTGACGTCTCAAAAAATGAACTTCGTCAAAATGAGATTTCGTCTGGATGAACACGAAGACCTCGCAAAAAACCAAGCCCGGGCCCTTCAAAAAACTAGAGAGAAGGTGGAGGTTTTATGTTTGGAAAAAGGAAACTTAGTCTTGAAGAAACAAGATTTCAAAAATATCTAATATAAGGCAGATATTTATAGGCCCCGCCTAACACAGGAGTTCAGTCGACTAAACCTCCCACTTCAGTCGACTGAAGAAGGCTACTGGAATCTCAAAACTCCCATCGACCCAGTTCAGTAGATTGGTAGTTCACTTCAATCAACTGAACTACCATACTAACCATTCAGTCGACTGAACGACCACACTGTCCATTCAGTCAACTGAACCAACCACTTCAGTCAACTGAACGACGGAGAAAAGGAAACCCTAGTCGACGGATAAACCTTCAAAGCCGCAAAATAACCCAACTAAACTAGCCTTATTAAAACCCGAACACGTGTAAAACACATATAACATATGCTATTTTAAAACGGTGAAAAAAAAACCAACACATCGAATATACATGTGAAAATAAAAAAGAACCGGGTCTCACAACTCTCCCCCTTAAAGGAATTTCGTCCCCAAAATTTGCTACAAGATCATGAAGCAAACAACTCCGAATATCTAGCACGAACGCCAGACTCAAGCTCCCACGTCGCTTCCTCGACTCCGTGATAAAGCCACAGAACCTTGCCATAAGTAATAGTCCTCCCTCTCAACACTTGCTCCCTCGTGTTCATGATCTTCACAGGTCATTCCTTATAAGTAATATCCTCATCCACTCGTAACTTAGCCTAGTCCAACACGGGTCAGGCTCATACTCCCGAAGCATGAAAACATGAAACACATTGTGTACAGATGCCAACTGAGGTGGTAAAGTCAGACGGTATGCCACCTCCCTAATCCTTTCAAGGATCTCAAACGACCCAATAAAATGCGGTGAAAGCTTCCTACTACGGCTAAACCTCATCAAACCTCTGCGTGGCGAGACTTTCTGAAACACGTGGTCCCCCACCTCAAACTCCAAAGGTCTCCTCCTCTAATCAGCATAGCACTTCTGACGACTCTGAGCCGTCACTAAATATTGGCGAATTACAACGATCTTTGTCGTCTCCCACACCAAGCTAGGTCCCAAAACTGCCGCCTATCCTACATCTGTCCAACATATAGACGATCTACACAGCCTGCCATACAAACCCTCAAAAGGTGCCATCTAGATACTGGACTAATAACTGTTGTTATACACAAACTCCACCAATGGTAGGTGATCTTCCCAAGAACCCCAAAAATCAAGCACACAAGGTCTCAGCATATCTTTTAAGCTTATTCCCAAAGCCACCTGAAGACTCTGTCAAAAGCGCGATATAAAGCACAGGTCTCAATAAGAAACAATAGATACAGGTACTCTGTGTAACCGAATTGTCTCACTAACATACAATCTACTCAGTTTGTCCACAGAATCCTTCACGCAAATGGGAAGAAAGTGTACAGACTTTGCCAGCCTATCATGTAAAAACTCGGCTCAAAATCCTAGTATTAGCGACGGATAGATAAAGAGAACTTAGGTCGCTACATGAACAAGAAAAACCTTAATTAGCCCAAAAATCCTAAGTAACCCAAAATCCTAATTTTGACCCGAATACCCTAAAAGAGACCAAATACTTAGAGATAAAACCCTAACACTTAGAAAAGTCTTAGAATAGCTTAAATTAAGTAAATAATATAAATTATTAAATTAAAAATAAAAAATTCCCATAGCTAAGGTAAAATGACCATTTTGCCCATAGTACAACAAAAAGTCATAAAATTCCAAAAATTGACACATGGGGGCCCAAAATAAGATATTTATGTATAATCAATTAAAAAAATACAAAATAACAACAAAAATGACCAAAATTCCCTTGCATGGTTGGACACCTAGGAGAATGTGCTCAAAAAGCTACTTTTTACATTTTTAAGCTTAAAAATGAGAAAAGATGTATAAAGTAAGTATTATTTTGACCCAATAATTTTTATACAAGTAATATATACAGTAATATAATAATGTAGCTCAATAAAAGCAAACAAATAAGTATTTAAAATCTCTACACAATAAATAAGTCCAAAAAGCCAATTGTAGCCAAACTAGCTTTATTTAGCTTAAAAGCCTACACTTATTTAATTAATTACTATCAAAATTATGATAAAACATGAAAAGACTAAATTAATTATAAATACATTAATATAATAGGTTTTAAGAGGTTTAGACACCAAAAAAGTACATAAAATTAATATTTTATGCAATTATATTCACAAAAATGTACCAAATTACAAATTAAAATCCAAATTAATTACCAAATCGGCTTTTTAGTCTTCCAAACACTGCCATGCCAAAATTACACCTACCCAAGGTCTGAAATTGTAAGGCCCAAGCCACTCCCACCTCCCATGCAACCAATAAGAGTTCAAAAAATTCAAATTTTAATTTTATGTAATAATTATCCTCCATTTTAAATTTTTCTATAAAAACAAAGCACAAATTCCCCATTCTCTACATGTATTTTGGCTGAGAGGAGAGGGAGAGCACCACAAAAAATACTCTAAGTGTTCTAAGAGAGAAAAATGAGAGAAGAAGGAAGGAAGAAGGAAGAAGGAAGAAGGAAGAGGGAACTAGGAGGGACCAAAGAGGAAGCATTAAAGCAAAGACCTATTCTTCTTCAACCTTTGTAGCATCAAAAGAGGTAAGCAACTCCCTTAAACCTTCTAATATGCTCCATCAAGATACCCCTCAATCCATCTCTATAACGAACCCTAAGAAAAAAAATGAAGAATAACTCAAAAAAAGACGTCATAGATGCAAATAGTGGATTGCTAGGGTGAGATTGTGCTTTATATGTACCTGCATGTGTATGTTTTTAATTTTTATGGCTTAAACATGTTCTAGAATTTTGGTTTATATGAGTTTAAGTCATGCATGCAAAGTAAACACATCAAGAATGCACACAACACAAGCTAAGCAACTAAAACCCTAAGTTACCTGATTTTCTGGGCTTACCTACTTTCTGCCACTAACTTTAAAACATCATAACTAAATGTATAAAAATGATCATAAAGTGATTTTTGTGTCCAGACATAGAGTATTGAGTTCTCTTCCATACAAAATTGGTTTGAAGAGATTTTGTTGCGTAGAACTCAAGATATGTCATTTTTACCAAATAGTGTAAGATCTTGACCATTCTAAGTTGCAGACCTAAAAACCATAAGTTAGAGTGAGAACCGAGCTTGGTTCAAAACATGAAACTTGTATAGGATATATTAATATTTCTCTCCACCAAAAATGAGCCAAAAGGATGAAGTCTTGAAAGGTCAAAGTCCTTCCCAAAGTCACTATTGAGGTTCAGTGACTAACAGACCTCTCTGTCACACAATATTGTGAGATCCAAAACCTAACTTTTTAGAAACCAAATCCAAACGTGGTAAACAAGAAACATGTAGCTAACATATTAAACTAAATACTGTGCAAAACACCAGCCCAAAATACCCTTGGATGATACCCTAAAGATTTTGAGAATTCTTTGTTTAAAACACACTCTGCAGACCCTTTTTAGGTTGACTGAACCATTTTATAAATTGGCTAAAATCTCAAATTTTTTCCAAACAACTTGCCCAAACACAAAACAAGAAACTTGTAGGGTATATCTTAAACTAGAACCCACCAAAAATTAGACCAATAACCCTTGAAATGATGCCCCAAAATCGTGGCCAATAGAGGGCTAAATTCTGCACTTTTCTCTGTAAAGTGCAGAATGCTTTTCCATAAATTAAATCAAATGACCTTTTTACCCTAAAATCTAGCCTTAGTGCTAAACATGAAAGTTATAGGAAATATTTTTATCTAATTGGTGTTCAAAATAAAAAAATTAAATCAATGTCTATGTGCTTAAAAACACTGTCGCAATTTTAAAACTAGCAATTAAACTTTTACCTAAAATTGGTTAAGTGTTCGAATAACATGTTACTTATGGAACTTGAGTGTGTGAATCTCGTATGAACTTTTTAAGTCATTAGTGTATGAAAATGATAATTTTGACCAAGTGAACTCATGCCAATAGTCCGATTCTATGTTGCCTAAGTTATGATTATGTTCCGCATGTTTGTACTTAATGCTTTAGCAAGTTGTACCATGTGCCATGTCATGATTATATACCATGCAATGATTAATTGTACACGAGAGGCATATTGCACGTCATGAGAATTCCTACATTTTATCTTGAGTTATCGGAGTCCCTTTCGTATCCTTCAAATGGGTTGGGTGACATAGAAATTATTTATTCAGTGGTTGTGGATCTAGGGCCTCCCTGGTTGCCATATTTAATATTGAATTGGAGGTTTTTATTATAAAAGGGGGATTTAGGCACCACGGGTTCGTCGCTAGCTTTATTTAGACTTTGGGTTGATGCTTAACAAGTATCATAGTATTTAATGTGGGACCGTTGCCCCGTATAAGGGTGGCTGATAAACATGGTGACTCGCCCCCACGCCATTGTCATTGAGTAAAACGGCGGAGGCATGTAGTCAAGGTGAGCGTTTACCTTTTACAACTAGGTTAGAATAGGTTAAGGATCAATGTACCATCAAGTCTACTCTGTAATTCCTGGCGTAGAATTCATGATACTGTTCTGGAAGTACTTGGGGTTGGACATTTGCATTGCATTCATCTGCATCACGCACTCACACTACTGTTCTTATATGTGCTCATCCTGTTGAAAATGATAATTTACCTATATCTCTTCTCCCTTAACTTTATATTAGGTATTATACGATATGTATTGTAGAATATCTTGTTGTGAGTTTGTTAGACGGTTTAGGCAATTTGCTTTTAGGCTCTGGCTCATGGCATTCATGCCACAGATTAAGAAGAAGGACCCTTTGAGGAAGACGTGTTCGTCGAGGAAGAAGATTACAAAGAAGGGGGAGAGTGGCAAGAGCAGGTCAACCCCAACGACGCAGCTTGAAGATGTAGGACGTTTACTTTTTGAATCTTTTGTTCAGTTTTCCACGGGCATAATGTAACTTTTGTTAAAATTTTCTGGATGATTGTAATTATTAAGTATTTTGATCAAACTCTGAACCATTAATGGTGTAGTAACTATCTTATGTATCTATGAATGTTCGGCTAGAATATATCGTTTATTTATAGTTACATATGTCCCAACATACCTGAAAAATAGGGCGTCACAGTTGGTATCAGAGCCTAGATTTAGTGAACCTTCAGGCCTTAGGAAATGGGAGATTGCGAATTCTGTAGCGTAGAAACTCTGTAGAATGTCCGTACTATTAATTTATAACCTATAATTTTAATAACTTAAAAATCTTTACCCTAAAGTTTCTCCATCTTTTCCTTCTTGGGATGGCAGCCGACGCGGAACAGGCTGGGGAATCGTGGGCAGCACCGGAACCTAAAGATTCAGATCTCGAAGAACATCCAGAAGAGGATCCAGAGGAGATACCCGTAGAGGAACAAGAGCTTATCGACACTGTATGACCTAGTTCTTTTCTTTTCCCTTTTCTTTGATGATTACACATGCCAACGTGTTTCATTTCAATATTTAGACACCACCGATGTATGATTTGTGCTTTAATATGATTTGTGCTTTAAAGTCGTAGAATAGCATGTATGTATGTATTTTATGCTTTCTCGAGTTCCAAAATTGTTCTGAACCATGGCAAAAGCATTTCAGTCGACTGAGGGGGCGTTGTCAGTCGACTGGTGCCCTCCAGAAGGTTTTCAGTCGACTGACCTTGAGGGTTCAGTTGACTGACCCTTGGCTGTTTTTAGTTTTAAGCTTTTCTCGAAGCTTTTCAGTCGACGGACCTTGAGGGTCCAATCGACTGACCCCCTGGGCGTGGCTGAGCCTATAAATACCTAACTTGAGTTAGAAATTTTGAAAACCTTTCTTCTTGGCTAAGTTTTATTTCCTCCACCTCCTCTCTAGATTTTTGAGAGCATGAGGCTTAGTTTTTGACGATCTGTCTATGGATCCCTCCTATCCACACTGTGGGTTTCGCTTTCATCCAGGCAAAATCTCGTTTCAGCAAAGTTTGATTTGCACGTGGATCAAGGCATCGACTTTTTAACTCTTCGAGGTAGGATTCTAGACTACGTTGTGATTTACGGGTGTTTTATGCAATTTCATAGCTTTCTACCGGTTGAAAATCCCTTAAACGTCATGTTTCATGTTTAAATCTCGTATTTGGATAAAGTAGGTTTTGAGCCTTTTATACGGTTTATTTCATGATGTGAGAATATGGATTTTTGTTCTTCAAAAGGTGGTTTGAAAAACAGTGATTTTGGAAGTGTCCTGACAAATTGGATTTTTGGGAGTTTTGGGGCTAACTTAGGAGTTGAGGTTGAATTCATATGTTTCGTGAAAACATACAAAGGTTATCTTAGATATGTTGATGTGTATGTGGATAGTTAGTACATGGATGAATGTGTACTCTTATCTGTGAATCATACAAATTGTGAATTGGGATATGTGCTAGTCCTTCGGTGAAAGTCCGTAAAAAATTGTGAATTGGGATATGTGCTAGTCCTTCGGTGAAAGTCCATAAACAATTGTATTGGGTTAGTATTTTCCCACGGTAAAAGACCGAAAAAGAGTACAGTGTGCATATGACTTGAGGTATATGTTGTATGTATTGTGTTGCATTGTCAAAATGCTTAGTCTTGTGAATGGAAGACCGTATTGAAACTCTGATGGACAAGAAAATATATGCCATGTAATTGCATAGCCTGTACCATTGCATCATAGTCTTTTCCTATTGAGCTTTGGCTCACGTGGTGGGATTTTATTAAATACCCTTTTTAGGTGTTGATGTGGATGATCATGATGAGGTGATCTAGAGCTATCGTGGTGGAGGAAGAATATGGCTTAGTTTTCGTTTTGTCAAAATCATGCGTTGTACACCTTGAGGCGATCTAGATTATGCTTGTATGGAATTGTATTGAGAGATAAACCCTGGGTATTTTTGTTAACTCAAATGTTGTATTATTTTGGTTAGTGGTTTTTCATATAAGGCTTATCTCTTTTACTAAAAGGTGTTAATGGACTTATTTGTGTGACCTTGGATTTTGGGGCGTGACAATTGGTATTAGAACTCTGGGTTCGAATACCTAAAAGCCATGGGAAGAGGGTGCATCACCTGGTGAGGATGATTGCATATGTTTGATTGGATGTGTTTAAAAGTTTTTATAACATAAGCATGATAGCCTGTGTAGTATGATGATTGGTGTATACGTGAGTATGGAGGTTGAACTTTAAGATGGATGAGTCTTACCTTAGGGTGTTTGGATCAACACATTTGGAAGCCAAGTTAGAAACGCGTTTGGCCGACGTGTTTTCTAGCAAGAAATCTGAATAGGTTATCCAAATTAACGCGTCTGTCTTTTGGTTCTCCTCAGTATGCGAGATGTGTTTATATAAGCTTGAATGGCTATGTGTTTAACATGGTTATATGTTCCTGTTTTACATCGGTAATAACATGTTGCAAGAGAGTTTATTATGTTATGCTACCTTCATATAGAATTATGTCCACGTGGGGAGGACGGGGTCGTGGTCGAGGCCGTGGCCGAGGTCGTGCATATGTTCAGGTTCCGGACGAAGGGGACATTCATGCCCCGTAAGAACAAGTGGGTGGTGCTGACGTTGTACAGGAAATGCTAGCTACCATAAGAGCAATGGCGGAGGCAACAAGGGCTGGAGTGAGGGCTCCCGAGCCAAGGGCCTCAGTGGTAATGAGGGAATTCTGGCGGTTGGATCCGTCAACTTTTTCTGGGGAGCCGAACCCCAAAGTTGCTACTGAGTGGTTGGAGGTAACAACGACGATCTTCGATACTTTGGAGATCGAGGAGGATGTCTTGCGTGTAAAGTTGGTAGTGTTCCAACTTAAGGAGAACGCAAGGGAATGGTGAAAGTTTGCCAAAACAACCATGGCTGGCATATGGATCGCTTTTACTAAGGCCTTCCTGGAGAAGTACTTCCTGAGTTCTTTTAAGGATACGTATCGAGAGGAGTTTATTTCTCTTGTTTAGGGAAACCTCACTATGGTCCAATATGAGGCTAAATTTGCAAATCTATCACAGTTTGCTTCTGAAATGGTATTAATAGAAGAGTTACGCACAAAGAGGTTTGAAAGGGGCCTTAGACCTGCAATCAAGGATTGACTTGTAGTGCTAGGTTTTTAGGTTTACATTGAAATTGTGGAAGCCGCTTTTCCAGTAGAGAACTCAATGGCAGAGAACCATAGAGCTAGGGAGAGTGGGAACCAACAGGGGAATGGAAGTATGCAATTCCAGGGACGCGGGAAAAAGCGTCAATGGTCGTCTCGCCAGAGTTCTCGTTCAATGGGATCGTACCAGCTTTAGATTTCTAGATCTGCACCTTTAGTGGCCACGACGGGAAGGCTGGAACAGAGAGAGATCACCTGTTATGGGTGTAGAAAGGTCGGACATCGAGTGGTGAACTGTCCACAGAGGGGACAGACTCAGAGTTCGGTGCCTATAGAGTCGCAGGGGAGAGAGCCACCTGTATGTTTCGGGTGCGGTCAGTTAGGGTACATTCACAAATACTGTCCTCGGGAAGGAGGTTATTAGAGTGTGACCGGATCGCAAGTAGTTCCATCCGCACAAAGATGACAGACTTCCCAACAGCCTAGGACTCAGATATCTAGGTTTGCAGAGGGAAGTGCCTCAGCACAATCTGTGAGGCAGTCGATAGCCCAGGGTCACAGTGGATATACTAGAGCACCCCAGGCACGAGCTTATGCTCTTATCGATCCTAGTGCTTCCAGAGCACCAGTGGTACCTAATGCTGCAGCCGCTCCTTCCATGATCAGAGATACTCTCTTAGTCTTTAGATCATGGGCTAGTGTTCTTATTAACACCGAAGCATCACATTCTTTTATTACTACTGCTTTTGTATCTGCATTGGGGTTGGAGATGGACTTATTGAGTAATGCCTTGAGTGTAGAAACCCCAGTCAGTGGGACGGTAGTGTTGAGTCGAGTGTGCAGATCCTGTGAGTTGGGGGTCGCTGGTCATTGTTTGGAGTTTGACCTTATTATCCTAGACATGATCACGTTTGACGTCATCCTAGGGATGAACTGGTTGACCACCTATCGTGCCTTCATTGATTGTGACCGGCAGAGAGTATCTATCTGCACGCCGGTGGGTGATTGTGTTTATTTTATGGTTGATCGAGATGGGGGTTTATTGTCTATGCCTGACGTTACTCGAAGCCGAGGAAAATTGGGTTTCCTCTTTTCATCTCTCAGATTAAACGAGATGGTCAGGGTTCGAAAGGAGTTACCCCTGTAGTTTGTGACTATCCAGATGTCTTTTCAGATGATCTATTCGAGTTGCCACCGAGCCGTGAAGTGGAGTTTTCCATTGAGTTGATGCCAGGAGCTGCCCCGATTTCTATGCCATCCTATCGCTTTGCGCGTGCTGAGTTGCGAGAACTTAAGGTACAGCTTGGGGACTTGCTTAACAAAGGGTTTGTACGTCCGAGTACGTCACCGTGGGGAGCTCCAACTTTGTTTGCGATGAAGAATGATGGATCCTTGAGGTTATGCATAGACTACCGAAAGTTGAACCAAGTGACAGTAAAGAACAAGTATCCCATGCCGATGATAGATGACTTGTTTGATCAGTTGAAGGGGTCGACTTTCTTTTCGAAGATTAACTTGAGATCTGGATACCATCAGCTAAGGATTAGAGATGAGGACATAGCGGAGACCGCCTTCTGGACTCGCTATGGTCACTATGAGTTTCTAGTTATGCCATTCGACCTGACGAACGCCTCAGAGACTTTTATGGGTCTGATGAACCGTATCTTCCATCGGTATCTAGATAGTTTCGTAGTTGTGTTCGTGGATGATATCCTTGTTTATTTACCCACGAGAGAGGCACATGAGGAGCACCTGCGCATCGTTCTACAACTTCTGAGAGAGCATCGCTTGTACACGAAGTTTGAGAAGTGAGTTTTGGATGTCAGAGGTGAGATTTCTGGGGCACGTGGTGTTGAAGGATAGTGTGTCTGTGGATTCTTCGAAGACCAATACAGTGATGGATTGGGAACTGTCGAAGAACATCTTTGAGATTTGCAATTTTTTGGGTTTAGCGGGTTACTACGGACGGTTTGTGAAGGATTTTGCTAGACTTGCAGCACCAATGACGCGTTTGATGCGAAAGGGAGTTGTATTTGTATGGAGCGAATCTTGTGAGTCGGCATTCCAGTAGTTGAAGATGAGATTGACCAAAGCACCGATTTTGATTATTCTGGAGCAGGGTTTGGGCTATACAGTGTACTGTGACGTGTCTCTTGATGGTATTGGGTGTGTTCTGATGCAGGAAGGAAATGTTGTAGCTTATGGATCTCAACAGTTGAAGACCCACAAGAAGAATTATCTGACACAAGATTTAGAGTTGGCAGCTGTGGTCTTTGCCTTAAAGACATGGCGACATTATCTTTATGGTGAGCATTTTGAGGTTTTCTCTGATCACAAGAGCTTGAAATACTTGTTTTCTCAGAAAAATTTAAACTTGCGCCAATGACGATGGATGGAGTTGTTGGAGGATTACGACTTTGACTTGCAGTATCACCCGAGAAAGGCCAATGTTGTGGCCGACGCTTTCAATAGGAGATCTCATAGCTCTTTAGCTTCTTTAGCTGTACGAGAATTTGACATGCTTAGAGATGTCGGCGAATTTGATTTGTGCCTCGGAAAGACAAATAGGAATGAAACTTTATTCTCAATAGCTTCACAGCCTACATTAATTGCGCGTGTACTGGAGGCTCAGCGAACAGATCAGGAGGCCCAGATGATTCGGGACCGCATTGTTAGCGGGAAGGATACGGCTAGGTGGGTTGTGAGTACGGATCAGAGTTTGAGATTGACAGGGAGATTGTTTGTACCAAAGTCGTGCCGCGTTGAGGTATTACATGACTTTCATCATTCACATCTTGCAGTGCACCCCGATGGCATAAAGATATATCATGACCTATACCGTCAATTATGGTGGAGGGGTATGAAGAAAGATGTGGTTCGGTTCGTTTCTCGGTGCCTTACTTGTCAATAGGTCAAGACAGAGCATCAGAGACCAACAGGGTTGTTGCAACCTTTATCGATAGCAGAGTGGAAGTGAGAGAATGTCATGATGGATTTTGTAACAGGACTTCCTAGATCACCCAAAGGGCACGATGCTGTTTGGGTTGTAGTGGATAGACTTACAAATTCTTCACACTTTCTTCCCATTCGTGTGAAGGACTCGGTAAATAGATTGAGTATGCTGTATATCCGGACAAGACCCACGATTTACATCACATTTTTGGCAGAGTTTTCAGACGGCTTTGGGGATGTGCTAAACTTTCAGTACAGCTTTTCTCCCTCAAACGGATGGTCAGTCTGAGAGGACCATATAGATTTTAGAAGACATGCTGAGAGCCTGTATACTTAACTTTTGGGGTTCTTGGGAGGATCATCTACCATTGGCAGAGTTTGCATATAACAATAGTTATCAGTCCAGCATTAGGATGGCACCATATGAGGCTTTGTATGGTAGACCGTGTAGATCACCAGTATGTTGGACAGATGTGGGGGAGACTGCAGTTTTAGGACCCGACTTAGTACGGGAGATGACGGAGAAGGTTGCTGTGATTTTTCAATGCTTAGCAACTGCCCAGAGTCGCCAGAAGTGTTATGCTGATAAGAAGAGAATACCTTTAGCGTTTGCAGTAGGAGACCATGTGTTTCTGAAGGTCTCACCACGCAGAGGGTTGATGAGATTTGACCATAGCGGAAAGCTGTCACCACGTTTCATCGGACCTTTTGAGATCCTTGACAGGGTTGGAGAGGTCGCATACCATTTGGCCTTACCTCCTCAATTGGAATTTGTGCACAACGTGTTTCATCTTTTCATATTGCGGAAGTATGAGATTGACCCATCACACGTACTGGATTGAGCTGAGTTACAGATTGATGAGGATGTTACGTATGAGGAAAGCCCGGTAAGGATTCTGGATACAAAAGAGCAAATACTATGAGGAAGAACTATCACTTATGTCAAGGTCCTTTGCTTGCATCACGGGGTTGAAGAAGCGACTTGGGAGCTAGAGTTGGGGGTTTGTGCTAGATACCCTGAGTTATTTTCCTAGTAGCCTTGTAGTGAATTTTGGGGCAAAATTCTCTAAGGAGGGGAGAGTTGTAAGATCTGGTTCTTTTCCTTTCCCTTTCCTTTGATGATTATATATGCCAACGTGTTTCGTTTCAATATTTAGACACCACCGATGTATGATTTGTGCTTTAACGTCGTAGAATAGCATGTACGTATGTGTTTTATCCTTTCTCGAGTTCCAAAAATGTTCTGAACCATGGCGAAGCATTTCAGTCGACTCAGGAGGAGTTGTTAGTCGACTGATGCCCTCCAGAAGGTCTTTAGTCGACTGACCTTGAGGGTTCAGTCGACTGACCCTTGGTTGTTTTTAGTTTTAAGCTTTTCCTGAAGCTTTTCAGTGACTGACCTCGAGGGTCCAGTCGACTGACCCCCTTGGCGTGGCTGAGCCTATAAATATCTAACTTGAGTTAGATATTTTAAAAACCTTTCTTCTTGGCTAAGTTTCATTTCCTCCACCTTCTCTCTAGATTTTTGAGAGCCCGGGGTTTAGTTTTCGACGATCTGTCCGTGGATCCCTGCTGTCCACGATGTGGGCTCCGCTTTCATCCGGGCAAAATCTCGTTTCGATGAAGTTTGATTTGCACGTGGATTGAGGCATCGAGTTTTTGACTCTTCGAGGTAGGATTCTAGACTACGTTGTGATTTAAGGGTGTTTTATGCAATTTCATAGCACTCTACCGGTTGAAAATCCCTTAAACGTCATGTTTCATGTTTAAATCTCGTATTTGGATAAAAGCAGGTTTTGAGATTTTTATACGGTTTATTTCATGATGTGAGTTTGTGGATTTTTATTCTTCAAAAGGTGGTTTGAAAAATGGTGATTTTGGAAGTGTCCCAAAAAATTGGATTTTTAGGAGTTTTGGGGCTAACATTAGGAGTTGAGCTTGAATTCATTTGTTTCGTGAAACCATACAAAGGTTATTTGAGAAATGTTGATGTGTAAGTGGATAGATAGTACATGGATGAGTGCATACTCTTATCTGTGAATCATGCAAATTGTGAATTGGGATATGTGCTAGTCCTTCGGTGAGAGTCCATAAACAATTGTGAATTGGGATATGTGCTAGTCCTTCGGTGAAAGTCCATAAACAATTGTGATTGGGTTAGTATTTTCTCACGGTGAAAGACCGAAAAAGAGTACAGTGTACATATGACTTGAGGTATATGTTGTATGTATTGTGTTGCATTGTCGAAATGCTTAGTCTTGTGAATGGAATACCATATTGAAACTCTGATGGACAAGAAAACTTATGTCATGTAATTGCATAGCCTGTACTATTGCATCATAGTCTTTTCCTATTGAGCTTCGGCTCACGTGGTGGAATTTTGTTAAAAACCCTTTTCAGGTGTTAATGTGGATGATCATGAGGAGGTGACGCTACTATAATAATAGATAAAGATCTCACTTAAAAAATTAAAAAGATCTCAGTTTCTTATTAAAGCGTGATTAAAAAACAAGAAAAAATTTTAATCTCGATTTTTAAATAAACTGAGATTAAAAAAATGTAAAACAATTAACACCCCTTGATAACAGTCTCCCTCCCTCACATGACTCAAGCTGTAGCTAGCCCTAGCCCTCTTTTCCTCTCTAAGGTTTCTATTGCTCACTTACTTGTTGGTTTGGGGGGTCTTGATTTCGATTTCATTGTGGTTTTCTTCATCTGTTGTTTTGTCTATTTTTCCCCCAGAGCATTGCAAAGATCTACTTCTCATGTCTTTCGATTCTTGAATATCGATCTACGGTTTTTGTTGCACACTTCTTTGTTGGTTTGGGGGGTTTGATTTTGCTTTTATTTCGACTTTGTTGATCTTTCATTTTTTCTATTTTTTTCCCATAGCATTGCGAATCCTGCATCCGTTTGGAGCTCACGAGCGATCTTGGCTTCTTCTTTCAGGTATGTTTCTTGCACTCTTTTTTGTTGTGTTGGTCGATTTGCTTATCTTCTCTTTTGGTTCTTCAATATCGATTTAGGGATTTTGTTGCTTATCTTCATTGTTCGTCACCTGTCTGCTCCTTGCATTTGTTCTCGCTGCCCTTGCTAATATAGGGTTTTCCTTGCTCTCTTCTTTGTTGCTTTGGGGTTTTTAATTTTCCTTTTACTGCACTTGTTTACCTTTGTGGTTTATTGACTTGTTCTTTTTTTTTTTCCAAATCTTCAAAGCTCGTTTGGTCTCGCAACTTTGCGTTGTTCTCGACAGGTCTGTGTGTTGCATTTGTTCTCGTTGTTTTTGCCTATATTTCTTCATTTTGCTGTTTTTTGCCTAAGTTGCTTTGGCTTTACTTGGATAACTTGCATATTGTATTCTTTACTATTTCGTGATTTCTATTAAGAGTTGTTTTTTGATTGTCTTATACAGTTGGGTGTCAGGTACCGTTTCTTTGCATCTTGATCTATTTGTTGATTTTGTAGATTTACCTGTAGTTAGAATAGGCCATTTTGTGATTGTGACCCTTTTTTTTATGTTGGTTTGGCTTGTTATACTTTTTGCAAATGGGTAGCCATTCCCTTGATGCTTAATCTTCTATTTGTTATTAGGTACCTCTGTTTGTCAAGAAATATGTACAGCAATTGGTTGTCTTACTCTAATTTCTTTTTGGTTACTTAAATTGAAGAAAAATAAAGAAATCATGCTCTCCTTGAGCATTTAGGAAAAATAAGTATACTTTTTGGTTATGATTTTCTCTTTCTTTATATTGTGCTACATGACTTTTTTACCGTAATGGTTATTGATAAACTTACAAAAATTCAATTACGGATATTATTGAGTTGAAATGACACTACTCTTTCAATTCTCTTTGGGATAGTAACTGTGCCTCTTGGAGTTTGCTATATATAGTGAGGTAATAACTTCTTCTACACTGTCAACAACTCTTAATTCTTATAATTCATTTCTTTTAAAAGCCATATGATTTTACAAGATGTAGGGGTGGAATAATTTGATTATTGTTTGGTAATGTGCCTCTTGAAGTCTACAATATAAAGTGATAGGTAATATATTATTCTACGCTGTCAATAGCTCTTAATTCTTGTAATTCATTTCTTTTAAGAGCCATATAATGTTACACGATGTAGGGGTGGAATAATTTGGTTAGTGTTTGGTTAGGATAGAATAAAGAATGCGATAGGATTTAGAGTTATTTCTTAACTGTTAAATAAGGAGGGAAGATAATCTAAAAATATGATACCAATAATACCAAGAGGACCTGGTATTATTAATACCATAAATGGGGTATTAGTAATCTGGTAAATGCCGAATTATTAACACTGGTTTTGCACCTGTTGTCTGATTATTGATGTTTTGGGTCTAACCAATGCCACATTTGGTTGTTGAAGAAAAAATGTTTAAATTGCTTTGTTTTGTCCATGCAAACACGTTTTAACTCCGATTTGAGTGTGGTTTGATTTAATAGATTTAAATTTTAATTTTTTATCACCCGTCAGTTTTATGATTTTTCTGATATATGAAAAAAAGATTAGTTGTAATTTTTTATGCTTTTATTTATTGCTAGAAAATTAAATAAATACCATAAATTTGTGAAATTATCACAAATAGTTTGTTTGATGATATGAATTTGGTGGAATATGGGTTTTATATGATGAGATTCATGAAAGACTTGATTAAAGATAGGAACATTTTAAGGAGACTAGATGTAAGTTTAATTTTTTACTTCATAGTGTTATTTCTAATTACTATACTAATACAATTTGTTGTTAACTATATTTTTTTTTATACTTGAACTCTTGCAGTTCAATGGAAAAAACTTTTACACGGATGCCGAACTTGATAAAGTGCGAGTTGAATGGATCAATTTCATTTTAAATAATATATGAGTTCCTCTTTGCAAGGTATTCTTCCTATAGCAAAATCATTTAACTATATATCTTAGAGTTAACCCCATGTATAATATTGTTCTTTTAGCAAAACCGTTTATATATGAATTACGTGTGGCAGGAAGTTTATGTAGTGACCAGTGAAGAATGCCAAGAGAAAGATACCCAGAGCCTCTGGTGTTTCATGATGGAAGGCTAGCTTTCTTGTGTTGGGATGCGAAAAAAATTTTAAAAATGGCGCCGTGACCGTAAAAAATGGCGCGTGCGTTTGTCATGAAAAACAAGAACGATATTAATCTAAGTACTGTTATACCTTTATGAAACTTGTCGAAAAATTTTAAAAACTCTCGAATACGTTGAAGATGACCTAGCAATCTTCTCACGTATATCCCGGATGCGCTACAACGATCACGGTGTGTGGGCACCGATGCCGATCGAAGTTATTTTCTTCTTTGGTTTCTTCTCACACTTACTCTTTAAGAAGCAATAATGAAATTGCCAAAAAGAGAGAGAGGGGGGTCGGCAACTAGAGGAGGATCATTAGGGTTTTGAGTCTCCTATTATGATATATATATATATTCACTTAAGATATACAAG